>CAUYPO010057810.1:0-17032 GCA_963574435.1 Cheirogaleus major
GGTGATATAGCACCTCTTATATTTTCCTGGATACAGCTGGAACCCATTCTACTAAGTGAAGTATCTCAAGAATGGAAAAACAAGCACCACATGTACTCACCAGCAAATTGGTATTAACTGATCAACACCTAAGTGGACATATAGGAATAACATTTATCAGGTGTCGGGTGGGTAGGAGGGGGAAGGAGGGTATGTGTATATACAAACATAATGAGTGTGATGTGCACCATTTGTGGGAGGGTCACGTTTGAAGCTCTGCCTCGAGGGGGAGGGGGGGTGTGGGCAATAAACATAATGGTAATATTTGTACCCCTATAATATTTTGAAATAAAAAAGTAAAAAATAAAAGAAATAAATAAAAGATTTTAAAAAAAGAAAAAGAAAGTAAAAGAGGTCCTTTCTAAATTGTTTAGCAAGATTTTACATTAAAATAACATAAGGTATAAAACAAATCCAACAATCACTTCACTTCCACCCTCCTGCTCCTCAGCACACACACATAGATTCTCTCTCTGCTCAGCATCCTGGTGTGGCAGACACAGTTGGAGGATGGGAAAGGGGTGACGTAGGCAATGCAAGACTGTTTACTGCCCTCTTAAATGTCTCTTTCATTAGTATAATGTTAAAACTAGGTATTATGATAACTAACATGATTTTTTATTCTTCTGACAGTGCTTGCTTGCATGGATAGTTGTTGAGTTAGGTGTTTGAGTGGAGAGATTATTTCTGGAGGTTTCTATTTGGCCATCTTGCTCTGCCCCTCCTGATTGAACAATTTTAAAATATATGTACTGAAGTTAGAGATAATATGTTGTTTCATTAACACCCTAGTGAAAAATAGATTCATATTAGTTAACAAAGTTTTGTGAAATTTTGAAACATTTTTCAAGAAAATTGAATGTTTGATACATTAATTGACTCTCTTTTCTAGCAAATCACTGTGTTGCTGTTTTTTTCCAGGGTATGGTTTTGATTTTACAGTTTAAAAAAGTCTTTTGGCACTACCAGGTCACAATGACCAATTGCTCTGCTACAGGTTAGACTAACTTAAAAAAGCTGTCACAATTATTTTCATGCATTTTCAATTCTTTGGTAAACAAGAGTTAACACAGTGCAAGCTGTAGTTTCTTAACTACTAGTACTATATGAAGCTTTAACCACTTTCGTACCACTCTCACTGGCTGCAAAGTCTTGCCCACAGCCAGCACTCATAGTCCACACGATAGTTTGTGCTGTGCATTGACGATGAATCTGTTTTGTTCTTGTGTGATGAGGAAAGCTTTAAAGCACTGAAAGCTTGTTTTACTTTACAGGCAGTTTTAGGAAAATAACTATAATAACTCCTACTAGGGGTTTGTTAAAAGGTCACAGATTCATAGTAACTTATTAGCTGAACGTACGCACTGCAACTGCACAGATAAAAGCTGTAACAGTAAAAGCTTTTGGTTGTCGACTAAAGTTGATGCTCGGCTGTGCACCTTCATATCATGGCTGTTGGCTAAAGTCGATGCTCACATTTATCTGTTGCTGTCGACTATAGTTGACGCTGGGCTGTGCGTGTTCATCTGTGGCTGACAACTGTAGTTGATGCTGGTACCGAAGTGGTTAAGAATATTTGAAAGAAGGAAACAATGATTTAGTTACAATGTTGAAGGATTTTTTTTTCTGATTGACATGTGTGTTCAATACAAAAGTTGCTTAAAATTTCAGATAAAAATGCTCCTTTTGTTGGTGCCTATCCTAGACTCTTTCTTTAGATAGCCAAGGAGCTTCTTTAAATTGTATTTATGTAAGGTCCCTTTAGATGTATCACATCAGTTTTTGGAAATGGCCATAGGAGGGAAATATGGAGAAATATCAGTGACAAATGCCAAAAGCTTCAATATTTTCTCAAGGGAATAATGACAGTGCTAGTAAATATGGGTGGTTTGTTTTATACTAATCTCACTGCTCCCTGTCTTCTCAGTTGTCCATGAATATGCTTGTTTTTTGTGTATTTATTTTTGCCTTTTCTAGGTTCTCCCAGTACAGTACTTTTGGAGAAAATCATCCAAATCTCCTGATTCCTGGGCTAATACTTTTCCCACTGAAACATACTGCTTTTCTCAATTCTGGGTTCATAAGTGATGGTGCCCAAAAGGGTATCTTTATTATTTGTTATCTCCCTATATAGCTGTCTAAGCTGGAATTTAGGCAATCTGTGGCAAATTACTTTTACCCCCTCCATTCTCAGTCACAAAAAAAGATGAAAACACTTGATTTTGAATAAACTAAAATTAGCTCTGATGTGTCGATCAGACACAGCGTGCAGTATACGCCATCTGGGGGATGGACACGATTGAAGCTCTGACTCAGGTTATAAGTTAGAATAATAAAAATTTAGAGTGGAAAGGAATTTTTCTGCCTCAATTCCAAATTTCAACACTGCCCATCCTTAATAGATTCTTAATGGTATTGGTTAGATTGCCTTTTTTTGCCTACATAGGCTTATGCCCAGAATCATATACATTCAGCATATTAGAAACATTCCCTTTCCTCAGTCACAGACTTTAATCACAAAAGTATTCCAATTTCCTTCACACTTCCTTTTAAATTTTGGGAAGGGCAAAGAAAGAAAGCAAATTAAGATGGAAGAGAGTGATTAAAATGGATGTTTCAGAGTAATCCGTGTATAGTGAAAATTGGGGAACCAGAATTAACTTTACCAAAAAATAGCTCACTTAAACTACTCTTTCCTTTTTGTCTCCAGAATTAGTTGTTCCTTAATGATTTCCATAAATTTTTAGATTAGGAAAGGACTTTTGTCACTATCTAATATAATACTGTAAGTCAGTATTATATTTATAAATTAATAACTGAATCCAAAATCAGGAAACTTGGGGTTGAGTACAAGACACTTTTATGGGATAATGTGAACCATTGCACCTCTCAAATAATGTATTTCCTTATATTTGAGTATGTATGAAGAGAAAGTATTCACTTGTAAGAATGATGTGCTGATTACATGAGATAACTTATGTGAAAATGCTCTCTATACTGTAAAAAGTAATTTAAATATAAAGTATCTAATTCAACATGCTCTGGAATATGCTTATCTCTCCTAATATGTCCAATTCCTCTCTTCTTTACTTGATTTTCTCTATTTCTACTGACTTTCCTTTTGCTCCCTAAGCACAATTCTGCCCCAAGGCTTTTTCACAGGGTGTTCCCCCTTTCTGGAATGCTCTATCTTTTGATCTTTGTATGGTTAGATCCTCCTTGCCATTATTTCCCAGTTTGATCAAAAAACAACAGAGCATAAACTCGGATGCTGTGCCACCTGGGTTTAAAACTCACCCCTGTTATTCTCTTAGTTTTTGGGCAGATCAATTTAGTTCTACGTATTTCAGTTTCCTCGCCTATAAAATTTGAGTGATATTATGTACCGGATACAATTGTTTTAGGGATAAAAAAATTTAATATTATGTTGAGGGTTAGGATTGAGACATGAGAACCCCAAGAGTGGGACAGAACTTTGCCAAAGAGCAACCTGTGGACATGTCAGTTCACTAAGCAAAAGCTGCTGGACCTTGAGGGGGACATTCCACCGACCAGGGATGTCTGCAAGTGGACGCTACCTCAAAGCCTGAAGGCCACAGCCTGGATGTCTGCAAACAGACCCAGGATTGGGGTCCAAGGGTGGAGAGAATGATAAAAGGATGACAGCCTAGCAAATAAGAGCAGTTTGCTATTCTAGGCCTGAAGCAATGTTCCTATCTCTCTCCTGACTTCATGTCTCAGTTAATGAGGAACTAGATGAAGTAGAAAAAAGTATGTGGTCTCTTTGTTCCCATTTAGATTATACATTTTACTGCTGACTCATGATTTTATCTTTAATTTGTGTATGCTTAGCTAGTTTATTGTTACTTTGGGGGACCTTGAAACTTAAACTCATGATAAGTACATGTAAATCGGTGACTGATAATAATTGTTTGCTGAAATAATAAATACTAATATGGGACTTCACTCATGGCCTCCTGGATCACAGGAATGCCAGAGGACCCCTTATTTCCCCATCACTTTAATCTATATTTTGTCTCTGTCTCTTTTATTTCCAATCTCTTGTGACGTTCCCGCCTGGCACCTGATCCGTTGGGAGAGTCACGAACTCCTGGCAATATTAGGACACATAGAAGGTGTATATATAAATGCTTTCTATTTTTAAATGTCACTTCCTCAGAGAGATCTTCCTTGACCACCAAATATAGACTAGCTACCCATTCAAGGCCTTAAAACACATTTTCATTATCTGTATAACATTGATTATTCACCACTACATTTTATGTGCATGTAATAGTTTCTTTTTCTTTTTTCTTCGGGTAGTCAGTGAAGCAGGGGGAGTGGAGAAGAAACAAAGAAATCTGTAACTGGTAATGATCAATTAGTTGTAAAAACCACTGCACTTGGACCAGCCGTATTTATTCATTTATTTCTCTGTTGTTTTTCTCTCTCCACTACAATCTAAGCTTCATGAAATTGTGGACAATGTCTCATTAAGTTCTATAACACCAGTGCCCCAAAGTTGCATGATACATAATAACTGCTAAATAAATATTAATATTTGTTGACTAGATTCATGACTCTTTTAAACTGCCTTTACCTCAGCTTCATGGCTGATACTCAGCGAATGGAAGTTACTTACCAAAGAGTAACTGGTATATTTAATGTCAAAACTGAGTTTTCCTGATTCTCTGCCCATGCTCAGTGCTAGAAGTACAAAGTTTTGTGTTCAAGTCTCATTTTTCTTTCTCATTCATTTTTTGATAATGAGAAATTAATTTAAACATACTAAGTCTCATTTTCCTCATCTCAAAACTATGGAGGAGGTATGAGATGACCCTCAGAGATAAAATCAAAGAGCCAAGATCTGAGAGTCCTTCTGGTTTCCAATTTGGCAATGTAGTTCCGGACTTAGACCAAAGGTATAATGGTAAAGACTCTGGAAGGCCATTAGTATATTTTCTTTTGAAAAGTTTCTGGTCATGTCCTTTGCCCACTTTTTGATAGGGTTGCTTGATTTTTATCTTGGTGATTTTCCTGAATTCTACATAGATTCTAGTTATCAGCCCTTTATTGGATGTGTAACATGCAAATATTTTCTCCCATTCTGTAGATTGTCTGTTTGCTTTTGTGAGAGTTTCCTTGGCTATGCAGAAGGTTTTTAATTTGATCAGGTCCCATTTATTTATTTTTCTTGCTGCTGTGATTGCCTTTGGGGTCCTCTTCATAAATTCTTTCCCTAGGAAAATATCTATAAGAGTTTCCTAACATTTTCTTCCAGAATTGTTATAGTTTCATGCCTAAGGTTTAACTCTGTTATCCACCGTGAGTTGATTTTTGTGAGAGGTGAAAGGTGTGGATCTTGTTTCAGTCTTCTACACGTGGCTATCAAATTTTTCCAGCACCATTTACTGAATAAGGATTCTTTTCCCCAGTGTATGTTTTTGTCTGCTTTGTTAAAGATTAGATGGCTATATGAAGGTGGTTTCATATCTCTAATCATCAGGGAAATGTAAATCAAAACCACAATGAAATATCACTTATCTCCAGTGAGAATGGCCTTTATCAAAAAGTCCCAAAACAATAAATATTGGTATGGATGCAGATAACTTGAAACACTCATACACTGCTGGTAGGACTGCAAAATAGTACAATTTCTATGGAAAGTAATATGGAGATACCTGAAAGAGCTACAAGTGTAACTACCATTTGATCCAGCAATCCCATTACTGGACATCTACCCAAAAGAACAAAAGACATTCTATATAAAAGACATCTGCACTAGAATACTTATAGCAGCACAATTCACAATTGCAAAGGTGTGGAAACAACCCAAGTGTCCATCAATACATGAGTGGATTAATAAAATGTGGTATATGTGTATCATGGAGTTGTACTCAGCCACAAAAACAATGGTGATCTAGCACCTCTTGTATTATCCTTGATAGGGCTGGAACCCATTTTACTGAGTGAAGTATCCCAAGAATGGAAAAACAAGCACCACATGTACTCACCATCAAATTGGTATTAACCGATCAACACTTCAGTGCACAAATAGTAATAACATTCATGGAGTGTTGGGCAGATGGGAGGGGTGAGGAGGGTGTGGGTATATACACACTTAAAGGGTGTGGCAGCCACCACATGGGGGATGGACACGCTTGAAACTCTGACTCAGGTGGGGCAAAGGCAATACATGTAACCTAAATATTTATACCCCTGTAATATGCTGAAATAAAAAAATTAAAAACTCTGGAAGGCATCTTTGAATTATTAAAAATGCTTGATTCAATCTTTCTGCTTAAGAGAGATGATGGATTGTTATCACGTTCTGCATTAATGTCAAAGTCATCTTGCGGAATATTTAAAGATTTTTCTCTAGGATGATCTGGAGAATCTTTTCTCTTATTTCTTTCTCCTCAAACTGTTCCCCTTTCAGTGATTTTGATCTGACCTGATTAATGATCCCTTATAAAATCACTATACTTATGAAACTGTCATATTAGCTAAACATATGATGAACATGTGTATGTTAACCATCAAACTACCTCTTTGATATTTTAGGCAGCTCCTATTATTCAAGCTCCTCTTCAAAGTCTTCAGAATACTCACTATGCCTTAACTCTTGCAATGCATCTATTGTAGTTAAACATCAATAGATCATTATATTTCTAATTATCAGTATAGTTTATATTTTTGTTCAGTCTGAGGCCATCTACATCTTTGGTACAGTAATCTTTTCCTATCTCAGAATGCAGTACAGTTTACTCCTCCAGGGTGGACCTGGGCCCTTTTAGATGATAATCTTTGTTTCTTTCTCTTTATTGCTTAGAAGTTGTGGCAATTAAGTGTTGTGTATAATAGAGGTGGAATGAAGACTTTGGAAAGATGTTTATTCATTAGTCTGCAAACTAAAGGAAACAAATATATAAACTTAAAAAAAAAGTCATAAGGGTTTTTTTTTCTTCCTGTCATTAGTATCAGGAACATTTCTCAGCTATTTTCAAAGTTAAAAGAAAGCATTTCCAAATGATCAGAGAAATAACATTTGGTGAAGTTATTGCTTCTGTAAGAAATTTAAAGCCCATGTTCTCTTGGCTGTTATTAGATAAAACTCAGGCAATATCTGTGTGCTTGACAGTCCCAGGGTTTTGACCATCAGCTTGGATCACACTGAATTACACAGTGGAATGTGATATCTGGCCAAAAGGTTTAGTCAGAATGATTCTTGGAACAAATCTCAAAACGATTTGGCTCCATGCGAGTATTATTTTGTCCTAAAACAAGGGCTAACCAGACTACTAGGTCAGCATGTCAGGAAATTATTCCAAATGCTGGAACACAGGATCCTAAACATTGAAAAAAAACAGTTTTCTCTCTTGCTATGGATTCCTATAAAGCAAGGATAGGTTTCTTTAACTTCTATCAAACATAGTAGACTTTAATAGTGAGGACAGCGATACACAGTAAGAAAAGTGATTTTAGAGTCTTGAGTGCTGATTATTTTGTACTCCCTTAAAGAAGTTGAGGCATGAACATATTGACCTATTACTTTCAATGATAATTTCACAGATTATACAAGTCAATTGGGGAAATGAAGTTTAAATGGAAATGTATATTTCAGATAAGGGAAAGAAATAATGGTAGCATTTCATTTTTCAGTTGTAATCATAAGAAAAGGTAGTAGGGAAAATATAATACAAACATAGAAAATTTCTTCTTTGCTTAGCATGAATCATGTAAACACATACAAATAAATTACTTGTAGTATTACAAAATGAAACTGATATTTACGACCTTGTATTAAAATGAGAAATATATGTAAGTGTGTATATGGAAAACACATAGACCCATTTATAAAACATATATAGCTAATAAGTTTAAGTGGAAAGTTTATTATAGAAAACTTATTCTTATGGCATAGACTAAAAATTGTGGGGAGCTGATGATCAAATAAGATGTACCACTTTAGTAACTGTTTTCACAGTCCGCAATAGGAGTATCCTGAATACACACTTTGTTGAATGCCAAATGGTCAAAGATTAAAAATCAGTGTTTGCTTAAAGTTGAATATCAGCATCATTGAATGAACTTGGGGAATGGGCACACTTGTAGCTTTGACTTGGGTGGTGCAAAGGCAAATTTTGTAACCAAAGTGTTTGTGCCCCCATAATACTCTGAAATAAAAACAAAAAAGTAAAAAGTAAAACAAGTTTATATTTTAAAATATGAAGTATTACAATTGTATTACTAATGGCCCAGAATTCTGTTACAATACGGTATTCTTTAATTATTTTCTGAATACACAACCAAAGTGTATAAATAATTATTTTGTGTTCATAATTTCTTAATTACTAAAAGTCTTCACAATGTTTTTTCTTATAATCAAAGGCAATTGCATAACTATTTTTTCATTGACATCGCATTCTATAAATCTTTCCTATCATACTGTCACTTGTGACAAAAAGCAACATTGAGTTCCAGGTTTATCTTCTGCCTCTGTTTCAAAGTACACTAGGGAACTTGTTAGAAGAAGAAATCTTGGGTGCTTTGTTGCACGTCCTCTGTCTCTGTTTCTGTTTGTCTCTCCTCCTCTCCCTAGGGTAAAGATACCATTTGGTGCTTTTCATATTTTTGTGTGGGCAGTTAGACCAAGCAAAACTTAAACAAAAGTGCCAAAAAATAAATATTTCTAAATTAGTACTGAAATTGAAATTTTATGGAAAGTAATAATTATATTGCATGCACAAAGAGAAAGAGAGGGAGAGAACAAATGAATAATTTTTGACTCCTATCATAACAAAATCTCTAACCTGCAGAAAGGAAAATAGTTTGCTAAATAAATCAATAAATTGCTGTTTTGGTAAGGCAAAATATATGATGGTAACTTTGGTGAGAGAATCAGATTTTGACTCGATTAAAATAAATTTTACTTAAAATAACAACTTACTGTGATTTATTTCATTATAAACTGTTGTTATATTATCTTAAAAAATTAACAGGGGGTGATAACTGACCCTAGTCATCAGTAATACGTTTAAGAAAAAGTTTGTGTAGTTTGGCGAACTTCTAAACAGAATTTTCCCATTGAAAAAGTAAATACAGAAGAGCTGAAGTTAAGTGACAAGAACGCATTTCAGAAGGTAAATTAGAAAAAATAATTTAGAAATGTTTGCAGACCAGTACAGTATATTTAAGAATGACTGAAAAGGAGTTCATGATAGTTCTTTTTAAATTGATCGCTTCGGACACACAAAATACAATAAATGAAAAAAAAGCCATGCATTTTGAATGAAAGATAAACAAGGCTTTTTCAACTTGACCTGGAAATAGTGTTCCAAATGTAAAAAATGAAATAGAAAACAACAAACATTGAGATCTCAGTGCAGGATGAGTAAATTCTATTTGCTTTCTATTAGGAGAAGAAAGAAATCTACATAATTTAGTCAAGACATCAGGAACTGCTGACATAATAAATTTTACTAAAACTTGAAGGAATGAAAAAAAGGTAATTCTAAATCTATACTTGTAAGATCTAGTTCTGCAGTCATAAATTCTCTGTGGATGTACATAGTGGCAGATAACACAAGAAAATAAAGTCTTGATTGTTGTTTCCAAAACATTATTAAATGTACTATGTATTGCTGATATACAATTACAGTATTTATAAATGCTAAAAATTTCTTTGAACTGATTTATATTAAATCTGATTAAGAAAATAATTTGTATAACAGTATATTCCTAAGCCAGTAAATTTTGGTTTTCTCCTTTTCTTTCTTCTTTCCCTTTCTTTCTTCTCTCTCTCCCTTCCTTTCTCCCTTCCTTCCTTTCTCCTTTTCCTGTCTTGTATTTTGTTCTACCAAATTGTTTATATTAGCCACATAAAATCATTTTGGAAATAAGGTAAAGAATAAATAAAGTTTCATTTTTCTTGAAACAATCCACTAATTAGCTGGAGACAGATAGTTTGAGTTATAGAATATAGTTTTTATCTCATACCAAATATAATCTTTGAAAATTCTTTCCTTTAAAAATAAATGTGTAGTAAAAATGTGTATGCTTCTCAATATAATCTGCAAAGTAACAAATATTTTTTCCTAAAAATGTCTCAAACACTAAATTTATAGTGAATTAATACAAACAGGAACAAACATTACTAAAGTCATTTTATTATACTGATTGGTTAGAAAATGGCATTTGCGGTAATGCAAGTAAAGAGTTTCTTCAATAATTATCACAGAAAAATTACAGCAATAATTGTTTTCCTAAAATTAATTTAACTGGAAGCTGGATTTTAGAACTTGTTAAAAGAGGGAAATAGGTGATAGAAAGCTTCTTTGATTATAATAGGTGGCATAGAACCCCTACATCATTAAAAATGTTACCTGAGTAATTATATGTTCCTTTTATTCTGACAACATTTCTGCTTTATCATTATATTGTTATAGGTCTAGTATAGAGAAAAAAATGTTGATAAAACAATAAAAAATGTGATTGATTTAAAGTATTTAAGTAATATTCCCCAAGAACAGATTTCACATTTGTTACTGAACCAAAGAACAAATATTTTGGATGATACAGAGGCCATGTCCTCTGAGATTACTCCTAGCTATTCTTTGGGCTCCTGATTTAAGTATCTAAGGTCCATCTTTCCAAGAATATGTTATCTGTAAATGAAATAATATAGCAAAATATAGCGAAGTTAATGTTTTTAAGTGATATGCAATTTTAACATAGTGACTAAATAAAATGAAAAAGGGAAGACTGCTTATGCATTTAATATATCCACATATTTTGAATTCATACATTTAAAATCCTGTTTTAAAATTATAAAGAAATATTCTCTATACATTTCACAAGAAGGTTGCTAAGGACACAACATAATATAATTAAAGCACTTACGTATTCTCATGTTAAATGTTAGCGAGATTATTATAATAATACATAGAACTGGTGTATATGGCACAATTTGGAAGCTAATATGTATACTATAAGCACTTTAAGAAAGTATTGTAACATATTTATCATGAGAAATAGCAAGTACATTATTCACATTACCATTTAAACAGACTGATAGTAAAGTTTATGAAAATGTCATCTCCCTAACATCCATGAAAATCCATAACAGTAGCTCATGAACTCTGTTTGGCAGGGTAATAGCAGTTTCAATTACTTGCCTTTTAAATGTCGAACGTCAAATCTGAACAGCAAAACTGTCAAACTGTCAAAAATATAAATTATAGGCATTTCTTTCTTATCATCGTTAAAAAGCATACAAGTATAGCACAGAAATTCTTGTCATAGTGCTAATTCTCTTTTTTTCTCCTCAGTAATAATAACATTTTTATAGAGTGAAAGTTGCTAAAATGAATTTGGTACTTAAATGCAGTTTTTCTGGGGTTGGTGCAGGGAAGAATCTCATAGCTGGTGTAGGATTTATTTAGTGATTTGGTATTCTTTTTCAAAATCATATGAAGAAGTCATAAAGTGTTCACTCTGTTACTATTGCAAGAAGAAAATGAAGATTAGTGAAGTTATTTGATCTACAAACGAATTTCTCAATGCAATACCCATCATGCCCTAGAAATGACATGGCCCAGATAATAATCTGTAAAGAGAAATTATATGAACACCTAGCTTGTTTTAGCCTGGACCAAAGTTCTGTTAGGCCTTAGGAACTTGAGCTGTGGTCAGTTTCACTACCAATGGAACTACTTCAATTTTTATATTTCTGAGTTAAAAAATAAAAATATTTCACCACTTAATACAATCAGAAGACAGAAATGGAGGGAGGTAAGAAAGCATTGGGATTCCTCATATTTTTACATATGAGTTTTGTAATTTACAGTTCAATTAATATCACTAAAATTATTAGCAATTAAGAGCACATAATATATGTTAGCTTTTGCATGTGGTGTTGGTACTAACAAATGCATAGAGTATCTCTTCAGAGAACTTCCTATCTCCAGGTCAATTACTCGGTTCATCCAAACTATTTATGTGCATAATGCGTAATAAGTCATAAGGATGTACCCAGTATTACAACCTACTTTCTTTAATATAACCATCAGAGAAAGCTCCACAGCCACTAAAGTCAAGAATAAATTCTACTTCCCAGTTAACTGACCCCTACCATGATTGCCACTTATTGATACTTATTCTCAAGTATCTCTTCTATTTTCTGAAATTCTTAGGTAGTTTTGTTATTTTTGTATTATTTTTTTATCTTAACATGTTTAGAGTAACAAGTAAACAAAAACATATATGCATGTACTATATTTAGCCCCAATCCACTTTTCTAAAATCGATATTCTTCCTTTTCATGTATTCCTATGAAATACAAAATAAATTAAAACACACAAGAATATCAGAGATTCCATAAATAACAAACATAGAAATCATGGAATTCTTCTCTCAGGAGAGTTTCCTGCTCATGTGACCTACTTCACATGCAGAATCTCAACTGAAAAATTAGCTCATATCAGTGATTCTTCATTTACACATTTAAGGTAACTAAGTCACCATACAGTTTATTCTGTTTAGAAAACCACTGGACTCATTAATAGGATTTTAATATTGACTTATTAAGTGAAACAAGTTTCACTTCCAGGAGACTACTTCAAATGTTATATTTCTGAGTTAAGGATGAAAATATTTCATTGTTTTAAATAAAAGTATTTATTTAAACAATTATTAAGACTTAAATGTAAGCCATGAAACCATAAGAATTCTAGAAGAAAATGTAGGAAAAACTCTTCTAGATATTGGCCTAGGTGAAGAATTTATGAAGAAGGCCCCAATGGCAATCACAGCAACAACAAAATAATTGAATGGAGCTTGATTAAATTAAAAGCTTCTGCACAGCTAAGGAAATAATCAACGGAGCAAATAGACAACCTATAGAATAGGAGAAAATATTTTCAAGCTGTACATCTAATAAAAGGCTAATAATCTGAATCTACAAAGAACTCAAGCAAATTAGCAAGAAAAAAACCATTAAAAGTGTAAAATACATGAGCAGAAGCTTTTCAAAAGAAGACAGACAAATGGCCAATAAACATATTAAAATGTTCAATATCACTAATTATCAGGGAAATGCAAATTAAATCCATAATGAGATATCACCTTATTCTAGTCATAATAGAATGGCTTTTATTAAAAAGTCTAAAAACAACAGATACTTGTGTGCATGCAGAGAAAAAGGAACACTTATACACTGATTGTGGGACTGCAGACTAGTACAACCTCTGTGGAAAACAGTATGGAGATTCCTCAAAGAACTGAAAGTAGATCTACCTTTTGATCCAGCAATCCCACTACTGGGTATTTACTAAAGGAAAAGAAGTCATTTTATCAAAAAGACACCTGCACACAAGTGTTCATTGCAGCACAATTCACAATTGCCAAGATGTGGAATCAGCCCAAATGTCCATCAATTCATGAGTGGATTAATAAAATATGGTATATGTCTACCATGGAATACTACTCAGCCATAACAAAGGATTAATTAATGCCTTTTGCAACAATTTGTAATGAACTGGAGATCAATATCCTAAGTGAAGTATCTAAAGAAAGGAAAAAGAAACACCACATGTACTCGGTATTAAATTGGAAATAAATTATGAACACACATGGGCACAGAGGGAAGTACACCTCAGTGAAACTCAAGCAGAGGGAGGGGGGAAGGAGGGGAAGGATAAAAATCTACCTGACATGTACCATGAACACTATCTGGGTGATGGGCTCACATATAGCCCTGACTCAAGCATTACAAAAGTGATTACATGTAACCTAAAACATTTGTACCCCTGTAATATTTTGAAATAAAATTTAAAAGTTATTAAACAGCAAGTTATTAATCAAAAGAACATTCATAACAATTGCTCTTTTGGCTGTGGACTTGCAGCATAATCAGAGATTCTACTGTTTTTACCCTTTGATCAGCTTCACTTGTGTACTCTGGACAGTCTCAAAATTATCCAATTATCCACATCTGTCAAACTGTTTTCTTAAATCAGGCACAGGAACTTACTCTGCTGAGAAATTAAGAGACCTTGGGTAAAAGCCTTTTGCAAAGTGGTACAACCATGTTCAAGATCTGACCAAACAATACAGAATATAGTTGTTTCAACAGACTTTTTATATCTTGCTAATTTATCAAATCAATATCTCTCTCTCTCACACACACACTCACACACATACAAACACACACAGAGAAAGAGAGTTGACCTTTCTTGAGAAAACTTCTAGTCTTCTCCACTCAGGACCACATCTGAAATCCAAATGACTGAAAAAAATTATCTATAATCAAAAGCACTAGAAATGTGTACGTTCCAGAGGAAATGCTAGGAGGTTTAGAATTTCATACTACAATTTGAGCGTTATACACTTTTTCTGTCTTCATTGGAATTAGGGACAATTTATAATTTTGTTCTGGTGATCATTTCTCATTTGCTCATGATGACCAATACTGTTACTTCCCTTCTTTATCTGCAGGGTAAATAATTGTAAATTTTAAAACTTGCCTTATTTCCCATTTTCCAGGTTTTACTCAGGTATGTGGCTCTTCTCTGAACTGTTTTCAAATCCTCTAAGTCTTTACCTGCAGAATCTTAAAGATTGCTTGCTTATCTTTCCAAGGTTTGCCTAGGGATGAATACTATTGAAGGATGCCCAATAAGGATTCTTTCTAATTTTTAATTTTGAAATTTTATTATTATAAAAACACTCAACATGAGATCTATCCTCTTAAAAATTTTAAGTGCGCAATACAATGTTTTAACTATAGAATGATATTGTATAGTAGCTCCTGAACTTATCCATCTTGTGTAACTGAAACTATATGTTAAATACCAACTCCCCACACTCAAACCCCTGGCAAACACTATTCTACTTTCTTTTTCTATGAATATGACTATTTTAGATAACTCATATAAGTGGAATCATCACATTTGTCCTCCTGTGGCTGGCTTAATTCACTTAGCCCTACATCCTCCAGGTTCATTCATGTTGATATAAATAGTAGGATTTCCTTCTCCTAGTATTACATTGTGTATTTATGCCACATTTTCTTTATCAGTTTATTTGTTGATGGACATCTGGGTAGTTTCCCCAGCTTGGTTATTGTAAATAGCATTGCAATGAACATAGCCGTGCTAATATCTCTATAGGATTCTCATTTCAATTCCTTTGGACATATACTCAGAAATAGAATTGCTGGATTATATACTACTTTTATTTTTCATTTTTTGAGTAACCTCTGTACTGTTTTCTACAGCAGTTGTGCCATTTTACATTCCCACCATCAGTATAACAGCATAACGGGCTTCCAGTTTCTCCACATCTTTGCCAACACTTGTTATCTCTTGGGTTTTTATTTTTTTTTTTGATAATAGCCATCCTATCATGTGTGAGGCAATATCTTATTGTCATGTTGATTCGCATTTCCCTGATGATTACTGATGTAGGGCATCTTTTCATATACTCACTGGCCATTTCTATGTCTTCCTTTGAGAAATGTCTATTCAAGTTTTGGTTTTTTTTGCTACTGAGTTGTAGGAGTCATATATACATATATATATAATATTAAACCCTTATCAAATATATGGTTTGCAAATATTTTTCCCATTTGATAGGTTGTCTTTTCATTCTGTTGATTGCTTCTTTTGCTGTGAAGAAGCTTTTTAGTTTGATGTAGTCTCACTTTTTATTTTTGCTTTTGCTGCTTGTGTGTTTGGTGTACTTTTTTCAATTTTTCATTTATCAGATTGGTACAGCAAATCTACTTTATACTAGGAGCTGTTCCAAGTGCTGGGCATACAACTGTAAGCAAGCCAGACACAATAGTGATGTTTACAATATTCTTGGACTTTTTATGTATTGTCTGTCTTAAAGAATCTTTATTGAAAAGACAAAGTTGGTGATTACAATCCACTTTGTTACCTATATGATCTCCTAGCTGCCATTCTCTTCCTTGAATCTGTGATAGTAGTTAACTGGAGGGAAAGAAGGGTGACACCACTGAGTTTACTACACAGAGTGATGGTTGAAAATAGACTGGTAGAAATGGAAAACTAGAGTTGTGGAAAGCCTGAGGGTCATATTTCCTCATGTTTGGTAGTCATTGCCAATCCTTTTCCGTTGCTGAACTTAAATAACACATTGTCGTCTCTGAAATCATGGCCAACACAGTCAGGGAGGAAAACACATACTTTTTTTCCAAAGGGGCAAAATCTGCATTACAAACTCTTTTTTGTACATGGTCTTAATATTGCTGCCTATAATGATTGCTCCAAGCTACTTGAAGACACCATCCTGAGCTGCTTAGTAAAAGCTAGTATAAGGCACCATGCATTTTTTGAGTGTTATTTTGCAAATATTTTTAAGATCTTTATAAAATAGAAGAGCTACTAATAATAAAAACTGATGCTTTAGCATAGGAATTTCAGAGTAAAAAATGCTCAAATGTATTCACCAAACATTCCATTTTAAAACTTTGCTTTTATATTGCTGCAAACAAATTAAGGGAAGTATGAATCTTGATATGTGGAAAAATATGACTCAAACACATGTAGAAATCTAGCTTCCTCATTCATATCCTCTAATACATAGAAAGGCGTATATATATGTGTATATATATATATAGTGGGAGGGGCAGATCTGAGAAGAGGAGAATGTGAAAAAGCTATCTGTAAATTATTTATCAATTAAGAAGTGGAATAATAATATTTATTTAAAATTAAGTATAGCATTTTACCTAAGTTAAATATGACTGTAAGAGAAAACTAGATGGATTGAAATATTCAAGTCAAAAATTGTGCTTTATTACATGTTTATATCACATCAAAATTAATAAAAATAAACAAATGGGATCTGATCAAATTAAAAAGCTTCTGCACAGCCAAGGAAACTATCAGTAGAGCAAATAGACATCCCACAGAGTGGGAGAAAATATTTGCTCTCTTCACCACTGATAAAGGCCTAATAACAAGAA
>CAUYPO010057812.1:0-22501 GCA_963574435.1 Cheirogaleus major
TTAATAAAGTGAATTATTTGACATATCCTATTCCATTTGATTAACCCATCTAAAAAATAACAAATAGTGTGTTTTTTTTAAATTAAGAAGTTATTCATGATGGATAATAGACTTAAACCAAAGGCATGAAACTATAAGAATACTAGAAGAAAGTGTTGGAAAAACTCTTATAAACATCAGCTTAGGCAAAGAATTTATAAAGAAGACCCCAAAGCAATCACAACAAAACAAAATTAAATAAAACAAAACAACAAAAGTAAATAAATGGGAGCTGATCAAATTAAAAATCTTCTACACAACAAAAGAAACAATCACTAGAGTGAATAAATAACCTACAGAATGGGAGAGAATATTTGCATGCTGTACATCCCATAAAGGGCTATTTAGAATCTACACATAACTCAGGCAAATCAGTCAGAAAAAATCAACACCTTTAAAAGTGGGCAAAAGACATGAACAGAAACTTTTCCAAAGAAGATAGACTAATGGCCAAGAAACAGATGAAAAAATGTTTAATATCTCTAATCGCTAGGTAAATGCAAATCAAAACCACAATGAGATATCACTTCACTCCAGTTAGAATGGCTTTTATCAAAAAGTCCCAAAACAATAAATGTTGTCATGGGTGCAAAGAGATAAGAACACTCATGCACTGCTGGTGGGACTGAAAACTAGTAGAACCTCTATGGAAAGTAATATGGAGATTCCTCAAAGAACTAAAAGTAGAACTACCATTTGATACAGCAATGCCACTTCTCAGTATTTACCCAAAGAAAAAAAGATATTCTATAAAAAAGACACCTGCACTCTATGTTTATAGCAGCAAAATTCAAAATTGACAAAGATGCAAAAACAATCCAACTGACCATCAATACATGAGTGGGTTAATAAAATATTGTATATGTATACAATGGAGTACTACTCATACATAAAAAAGGGTGAACTAATACCTCTTGTATTAACCTGGATGGAAGTTGGAAAGTGGAGACCAACCTTCTAAGTGAAGTATCACAAGAATGGAAAAACAAACACCACATGTACTCACTATTAAATTGGAACTAATCGATCATCAGTTATGTGCACACATGGAAATAACATTCAACAGAAATCAAGCAGGTATGAAGGAGAGTTGGGGATGGGTCAAATCATACCTAATAAATACAGTACACGTTATCTTTGGGGTGGGCACACTTATCAATTTGATTCAAATAGTACAAAAGCAATTTATGTAACGGAAACATTTCTACCCCTGTAATATTATGAAATTAAAAAATAAGAAGATATTTCAGCTCACAAATAACTTAATCAAAAATTTTAGAGGACATTCTCAAATTATATGATAAAACTTTAATTAATTATTAATTTTTTATTATTAGAAATTTTTCTTTGGCCTTTTTATCTTTTACCAAAAAAGTGAATTTTAAAAGCTCCCTAAACATTTTCTGTGTATGCATCATTTTAAAAATCTATTTACTCATAATTCAATACCTATTGGTAATTTGTACATTAAAAAAGATGAGTAGAAAGTGTTTGGGCATTATGTTGATTCCTAATGAACTGAAAATCAAAAAAAGAAGAACTTCCTTCAGAAAGGTGTAGAAGAGAAAGCTCTAGGGAAATTTTCCAGGAGCTAATTAATTCAGACTGCTGCAGTAATGTTATAGTCACATTATATGTTTCTTTCGGAAAATTAGATGTTAGTTTTGAAGTGTTAGCATATTCAAATGAATGCAAATTACCCGAAATAGTCACTAACAAATATGGATTTTCATTTAGTTACGAGTTATACATTTTAGAGTATCAAATATGCAAATGTTGGGTGATCTATGGGAAAAAATTCTTAGATATGATTAATTGTCAAAATCTTTTATCTGAAAGAATCTATATGAAACTAATTTCATTATGATTATTTGTGCTCATTTAAATTTGTGAATTCATATAACTGAAAATTAAACTGGACTAAAGCATAGCAAGGTGTTTAGTGAGACTTAAGTGTTTGTTATAGTTATTTAGAATAAAATAATCACCTCTTAAGTATGCTACTAATTAAAGAATGGAGGATACCTTAAAAGGATTTGTCATAGTGTAATGTTAAATTTATGTATGCATTTAACCTAAAAATTGGACATTAAAAGAACAATGAAAATGGTGGAAATTTTAAATATATCATTATTTTATAACTTGGTGGCAATACAGTTTGAAAGAGAAAGTCTTGATTTTAGAAATAGACAAAATTGATTTAATTTTTATTATACATATTTAAGATATGCAACATATTTTAATAGACACATATATAATTAAATGGTTACTAGAATCAAACAAATAAACATATTCATCCTCTCACCAAGTTGCTATCGTTGTGTGTAGTAAGAGCATCTGAAATCTACTCCTTTGGCCAATTTACAGTATATAATATAATATTATTAACAAAAGTCATTGTGTTACTCATTAAATCTCTAGACTTATTCATTCTACACAACTGAAACTTTGTACCCTCTGATCTATATCTCCCCATTTCTACCTCTGACTCCAATACTCCCTGACCCTGGTAACCATTGTTCAACTCTTGGTATTTGACTTTTTTAGATTGCACATGTAAGCGAAATCATTTGGTATTTTTCTTTCTATGTCTGGCTTATTTTACTTAGTATAATGTTTTTCAGGTTTGTTCATGTTCTCACAAATGACAGGATCTCCTTTTATAAGGCAGAAATATATATAAAAATATATAAAGTATATATAAATATATATATATCATCACAATTTATTCATCCATCAGTGGATACTTAGGTTGTTTTTATATCTTGGCTATTGTGAATAATGTTACAATGAACATAGTAATGCAGATATATTTACTAGATGGTGATTTCATTTCCTTTAGTTTTCTACCCAGAAGAGGGATTGCTGGGACATATGATGGTTCTACGTTTAATATTTTGAAAAATCTCAATATTTATTACCTAATGAGTATATCAATTTACATTCCCATCAATAATGTGAAAGGGTTCCCATTTCTCTACACCCTTCCCAACACTTGTTATTTCTTGTCTTTTCAATAATAGGCATTATAGCAGTATGAGTACAATGAGATATCTCATCGTGGTTTTGCTTTACGTTTTCCTGGTGATTAGTGATATTGAATACCTTTTCATTTACCTGTTAGGCCATTTTTATATGTTCTTTGGAAAATATCTGTTTAGGTCATTTGCTAGTTTTTTAGTTGGTTTATCTGAATTTTTTACTATCAATTTGTTTGAGTTCTCTATATATTTTGGATATTAATCCCATATCAGATATACAGTATACAAATATCTTTTTCCTTATCTGTAGGCTGCCTTTTCATTTTGTTGATTGTTTCTTGTGCTACACAGAAGCTTTTTAGTTTGATGCAGTTCCAGTTGCTTTTTTTTTTTTTTTTTTTTTGCTGAGCCTTTGGTGTGATATCCAAAGAATCATTGTTAAGGCCAGTGTCAAAAATTTGTTCTTGTATGTTTTCTTCTAAGATATTTATGGTTTCAGGTTTTATGTTTAGTTCTTTAATTCATTTTGAGTTTCTTTTAATGGCTTAAAATAAGGGCCTAATTTTATTCTTTTGCGTATGGATATCTAGCTTCCCCAATACTATTTATCAAAGAGCCTGTCCTATCCCTATCATGTATTCTTGGTTTCCCTGTGAAAAATTAGTTGACCATATGAGCATCAGTTTATTTCTGGCCTTTTTCTTGCATCCCATTGGGCTCTGTGCCTGTTTTTATGTCAGCACCACACTCCTCTAGCTTTGTAGTGTAAATAAATTAGGAAGTGTGATACCTCCAACTTTTTTTTTCCTTTCTCAAGATTGCTTTGTCATTTGACATTCATATTAGAATTATTTTTTCTATTTTTTAAAAAAAATTCCAGTGGGATTTTGATAGGGATTGCATTGAATCTGTACATCACTTTGGTTAATATTGACAAGTTTACAATATCATTATAATGTGTCTCAGTGTGGATCTCTTTGGATTTCCCATGCTTGGTGGCCTTTAGGCTTTCTGAGTCTGTTTTTATATTTACTTGCTCATGTTTGAAAAGTTTTCAACCATTATTTCCTTGAAAGAGCTTTCTGTCCCTACATTTCTCTCTTCCCCTTCTTGAACTCCAGTAATGTGTAAATTGATTCTCTTGATGGTGTCCCACAAGTCCCTTAGCTATCCTCACTCATTTCCATTCTTCTTATTTTTGTTTCTCTTATTATATAATTTCCAGTGACTGGTCTTCAAGTTCATTAATCTTTTCTTCTGTTTGATCTAATCTATTGAACCCCTCTGTTGAATTTTTCAATTCAGTTAATATATTCTTCAGTTTTATAATTTCTATTTGGTATTTATAAATATTTCCTATCTCATTGAAATTCTCACTTGTTCATGCTTTTCTCTCCTTTCCTCAGAGTATCTTTATGCCTGTTATTTTATATTCTCTATCAGGTAAATACTTATTTCCATTTTAATAGGGTTGATTTCTGGAGATTTACTTTATTCTTTTCTTTAGAAAATATGCCTCTGCTTCATAATTTTTCTTGACTTTCTGTATTGGTTTCTGTACCTTAGATAATAAGAAAATTCACTCTCCAAATCTTAACAGACTGGTCTCATGTAAGAAAGAACCTCACCAATCTGCCTGGACAGAGATTCTAGGTACCTCTCAAATATTTATGCCTTCCCAAGCTTCTGCTTTCATTTTTAGTGGTTTCTAGGAAATTAGGGTGTGCAAAGTTCTATCTGTGCCCTGAGACAGGTGAAATAAAAGCTAGTCCCTTGAGATGTAGCTGGAATAGTGGGGATATTAGATGTGTGTTCTAGTTCCTTCTATCCTCAAGTAGAAGCTGGGATCTGGAGTTTATCTTCTATTTTCTCTGCACTAAGCTAGGGAGCAGCTCTGTGGAAAATATCTTCACTCTAATTCCAAATGCAAACTCTTTCAACACATCACTTTATTCTTTGTCACCTCCAGAGGCCTAGTAAATGATAGCTCCTATCTGCCCTTAGACACAGGTAGGTCAGCTGGAAGTTTGGTTTTATCTTTGGAGAAACCAGAGGGGTGAGTGGTGGGAAGTGCTCATATACCTGTTCAGCCTCCCTTAGAACTACTAATTTCCTGCTCTGTCGGCTCCCATATGTGGATGAGTTCATGGCCTGAACCATGGGTGCCAACTGAGAAAGTCAGGACATTAGACGTACAGTCAAATCCCTTCCTGGGAGAAACTGGAAGCTGAATGTTTTTGCCTGTTTGCTCTGTGCTAAGCCAGGGAAAATAGCCACTGTAGCTACTCTTGGGCCATTTCCTTTTTTTTTTTTTTTCTGTCTCAGGGGACATGAGAATGCTAAACCCAATGTGGTCCCAGTAATTGAAGAGTCAAATCCTTCACTCCTTAGGGAGGACGTAGGAGTTGGGAATTCCCTCCTGATTGTAAGAAGCTGTGCCTTGAGTGGCGGTTGTGGTAGGGGTGTGTCTCAGCTTTTCCTACCTGTTTTGATAAGAGTGTATTCTCAGTGGTTCAGTGTGTAAGAGCCTCTCATTTTATTTCCGGATTTCTATCAAAGTGAATTGATCCCTGTGTTGATGTCTATGTGGTGCATCTGTGGAAGGTGGGAAAGCAAGGAACTTCCTATTCCTGCTGATGTCTCCTCCACAAAATTGACTTTAATTATTGATTCTTAATGCATAACAGGAGAAGAAGTAATGGTCATCACCACCATTTTATTGATCTCTTACTATTTCATAGATATTATCCTAAGTACTTTGCATATAATTTACATAAAAAAGAAAAAGGATTTCCAATAATACTCAAGAAAATTGGGGAATATAAATTCACCTTGAAGGGGAAAATATGTAGTGGGGACTCACCAAAAGAATAGAAAAGATTAGTTTTAATGGATATATTGACCGACTCAGAGTACTGAAAAAAACAGTACATATAAATGACAGGAAAATCGTTAACTAAAAAGAGTGAATGTTTTGAAATCATGATTGTTTCTATATGTCAGAGGAATCCATTTTGTGTGATATACATTCACAAGGGATCCTTTTTGATCCACAAGAACAAATGAGCGAACTCTCCTACCTATACCATTTCTTAAATGGTAGGAATTGTCTGTAATGTAAATTGCTTAAAAGTCAGATAATGGTATAAGCATGTGAATTGTTATTGATATTCACAAGACATTTGAAAAATGATTCAAATAATATAGTTTGTGAATAAAGTTACCATTTTGAATGAAGAAGTGGCCCAAAAAAAAAAAAAAGATGAGGATAAAGGAACCTGGATTACCAGGGTGGACTGAGATAGACAGAAGGTGCTAAGTTGCTTGAAGGTTGTTCAGATCATTGAAGAATTTGACATAATAGACCCTAGAAGATATTCCTATCTGCCTAATAACTTAGTAAGTTGGAATGCACAGTTATTTAATGAGAAAATAAAGTCATTGGTATTTTCATAATATGCTTTAAAAGAAAACTGTAAGTCTTGCGTAGTGAAAAACTGTCTATATATAAAATAGAGAATGATAAAAAGTATTAGGGAAATAATGGAATGAAGATATGCCTCCCCTCACATCAACAAAAGCAATAACAACAACAAAAATAAGAACGAGATGAGCAAACCTTAGTCTCGCATGTGACCAACCATGTTACTTATATAATAAATTATCTGAGAGCCCTCATCATACTGCCATTGAAATAAAGAGTTAAAGTATTAAAGTCGCACAACATGCATTGAAAGATACGGAATTTACTTGTGGAGACAAGCGCTCACATTCTTACTAACCAGACTTGCAGTATAAAAATGACAAAAACAAGGAAACTTAGGAGGTAAAAACAGTGTTTAGTTCTGATATGGATTATGATATCAGTTATTATTGTTATATGTTATTTTTTTTTGTTTATATGGAAAATAACCATGGCTCTAGTCTAGATCTAGTATTTGTGCAAACATATCATTTCCTACAACAACATTAAGAAATTTAACATTCCATGGTTTGAGTATTTTATGACCTAATGTTATTAAGGAAAAAGTGAACACCTCTTGTTAGAAATGAAATAATCTTTGTCACTGGTAACTATAGTTTCTTAAAGATACCTTATTGTAATTTTATTGTGATTACAGAGTTAACATAAAAACAGATTGTGAAAGTATATGTGGCATGATTATGTTTTTGTGTTAGAATTAAAACTAAGCTTTTTATGGCTAGTTTTCAATTCTATTTACTTGTTTTATGTAAGACAAAACACCTAAAGTGTACCATTAATAAAAATAATTTTGAGAGGGTTCATAAGTGCATTGCAAAATGAAACTGATTCTCAAGTTATAGTTTAAGAGTTCTGTTATATTTTTTCACTTCCATACAATATTGTGAAAATTATATGTATCTATAGAAATATTATCTTTAAACTATCAAGATATCCTCCCATAATTATTGATATTAATATAATGATCATTTCCACATTCATTATAAGATTCATTAGGGGAACATTAAACCAATATAATCCTGAAAGCATGAATATTGTTATTTCTCTATGAGCTTGCATAAAGGATCAAATTGTCAAATCAGATTCACAGAAATCCAAGATATTAACCAGAATCAAGCTTTATTAATAATTTCAAACATAGAGTCAATCAAGTGGCTTAGAAAAATCAGAGGCATATGTGAAACATCAAGCACACACCACAGATCCTCCCTCTCTACATCAAATTTGTACTCCCTCATCTAGGGTAGAGAGGTCTTTAATGAGGTGCGCTAGTTATTACAACACACAGCAGGGAGATTTAGTCTAGGAAACACTTTATATGAGATTTTCCAGGTAATCATGAATAAATGCACAGATTCTGTGTTTATTTACTATATTTCCAGCTTCCATTTTCACATAGACTATTTATACAATACTGAGCTTTTCATCCTTTGAGCTCCTCATGTTCACTGATCTATTTACCCAGAGCACCTCAAGAATTCACTCAAGTCCAGGCGCGGTGGCTCATGCATGTAATCCTAGCACTCTGGGAGGCTGAGGCGGGAGGATCGCTCAAGGTCAGGAGTTCGAAATCAGCCTGAAAAAGAGTGAGATCCCATCTCTACCAAAAAAAATAGAAAAAAATTAATTGGCCGACTAAAAATACATAGAAAAAATTATGCAGGCATGGTCGGGCATGTTGGCGCATGCCTGTAGTCCCAGCTACTCAGGAGGCTGAGACAGAAGGATTGCTCGAGCCCAGGAGTTTGAGGTTGCTGTGAGCTAGGCTGATGCTACGGCACTCTAGCCCAGGCAACAGAGTGAGACTCTGTCTCAAAAAAAAAAAAAAAAAAAAAGAAAGGAAGGAAGAATTCACTCAAATTATTAGATGCTGGAGTTTCTATTAAAAGTGATTGCATTTCATTTAAAATTTGAATTTGATTTTAAACATCAACTCTTAAAGGTTACCATCTCCCAACTTTGTACTTATTTTTTTCTAAAAGGTATACCTGACTACCTTCCCAAGATCTCTTGCCCACTTATGGTCCTCTAATAGATGTACCTCACCACTTTTTCAATGTTTATTATCCCTGCTCTGCCCTTGCTACTTATCTTATTCTTAGATTTTATAGTTCATCATTATCTTCACATCCTTACCATTATCCTCAACTTTCTTTGTATCTACTTTATTTACTTAGAAAAAAATACAAATCTGGCTCAACTATATTTTTTATACAAAGTCTGAACTCTCTCAAACTGAATACAGTATTGATTGGTTTTATTTGAAATTTATGACTGCATAATTTCAAGGGGCCCTCAGCTGAAATCTTACTTCAATTTTCTTAATAAATATATTTCAGCTTCTGAAAGGACTATTTTACATATTGTTCACTACATTCAAACCTCCATTTACCTTTGCTACCTCAACATTTTTATATCTTCACTGAATTATTTCTTGACAATAAAAGAAGCAATTGTTCACTACCTAATCTTACTATCTTAAAAATACAAATCTCTTATTATAATTATTTATATATTATAATCTCTTTCATCCTATTAAATATATAAACTTTCTTATATCCTTTCTAAGACTAAATTATACATTTATTCACTGAATCTCAATATCACTTATCACAGACTTTATTCTAGAAGCTATGTCATTATCTAATATATTATGCAATTTTTTCTTCTCTACTGATTTTTTTATCAGCATGGAAACATGTTATAATATGTTGCTGTCACATGAAAAGTAAAATAAAGCCTTCAAAATATCACCTATTCCAGCTACTATCATATTCCTCTGTTCTTTTTATAACCAGCTTGTAACAAAATATTGTTATACTTTATTAACTAATACATTTCTGCATGCCTGATTTTTTTTTTTTTTTAGACAGTCTTGCTCTGTCCCCCCTGGGTAGAGTGCAGTGGCGTAATCATAACTCACTGGCACCTTAAACACCTGGACCCAAGTGATCCTCCTGCCTCAGCCTCCAGAGTAGCTAAGACTATAGGGGCTTGTCACAAATTCTGTCTAATTCTTCTCTTTCGTAGAGATGGCGTCTCACTCTTGCTCAGGCTGGTCTTGAACTCTTGAGCTCAAGCAATCCTCCTGCCTTGCCTCCCAGAGTGCTAGGATTACAGGTGAGAGCCACTGCGCCAGCCCATACCTTATTTTCTTTTAAGCTCTTTAAACAAGGCTCATGATGATATCCTGTTCACATCTCCAGTGACTGACTTCTTAAATAAATTGATTAATCATTCTTGTTTTTCCTCTATTTCTCATTAACATACAATCCAAGTAACTCTTCCTCTACTTCATTTTCTCATATTTCTCATTAGCAAGTTTTGTTGTTCTACTTCCAAGTCTTACCACCTATGCTAATAAATATTTAATCGAAGACAACTTTATTTTCAGGAATATTTCAATAGCTTCCAAACCACTGTCCATGATTTTCACCATCTTCTCTCCCAGAGCAGTGCATCCATTCAGTATTCAGTGTCACCTTCAAACATAGCAGTAATAAAACATCACACAAAATCATTGAATGGGTTCCTCTATCATTCACAATGACATACAAAATCCTTACAAAGAATTCTAAGCTCTGTGTAATCTGGATTCTTTTCATATATATTCTAAAGGGGAAGAGGTTAGATAGATGTGAACATAATTACATAATATCATACAATAATGGCAGATACTGATGAATATCATGTAGATAAATATAGAATGCAAGAAAGTAGGACATATGTGTTGGTGATAAAGAGCTCTTTAGTTATCGTGGACAAGGAAGAGCTTCCTGAAGACTTGATGATTAACAAAATATGCAAGTGGTACCAATAGCAAGAAATAAATTAGTGAATGCTAAGGCCCAACTTCACGGAAGTATTAAAGTATTTGAGGGACAGCAAGATAACATGTTGTTAGAACAGGATGAGGACTCAGGGACTTGGTAAGAGATTATGTGAGCTGAGATAGAGCTGAACTAGTTTCTGGTCAGTAAAATCCAACTTTCTATCTAGTTCATGCCTGTAAACTTGCAACTTTAGGTATATGGAAAAAATCCAAAGCAATGCTGACTGCGTGACTGTAAAGTCATTATCATTAACCGCAACAGCACACCAAATGCTACCTGTCAATCTCACAAATATTATTGTCTTTTTCCAGTCACTCCTTCACTATCCTGGACAATAATTTCATAGCCTTCTGTGTCTCCTCAAATTCTCAACACCTCATTCCTTGTTCTCTCAGCTCCTGACTTTGCTTTCTGTTTCATTGAGAAAATGGAAACTATTAGAAGAGAATTTTGAAAAGCTCATACTGCATTGTTTACCTAACCGCTTGCATCTGTGCTCAAGTTCTTGGTAGTTACTTTTGTTATTTTAGGTAGACAATCCTTTTTTGCAACAGAAGCCAATCTTTGCACTTGTACACTAGGACCAATCACTTCCCCCCCCAAACTCTCATCCCCACCCCGTCATTTAATCAAAAGTTAACTCTACAACAATTCTTTGTCTTACCCCCAGTCAGCCAGCTTTCCTTATAACTGGATCTTTTACAATCTCCTACAAACATATTTAAGGAAATCACTTGACCACACTTCCCTTCTAGCTACCACATTCCTTCCAATTAAGTCTATTTCATTACTGTCATTACTACTACTCTGGGAAAAGCACCATACAATATTTCTTGAAATATTGTACTATTTTCCTAAAGGATTTCTCTGCTTCTAACTTTGTCCTTTTTCAATCAGTTCTCAACATAACATCTAGAGTAATGCAATTAAAACATACTCTGCTCAAGTTATTCTTCTCTTCAAAATGCACTAGCTGTTTCCCCTCTCACTCAAGTAAAAGCCAAAGTCTAAGCATTAACCTGAAGGGGCCTTAATGATTGGCTCCCCTAATTCCACCCCCAACCCCCCCCACACACACTTGCAGTTTACCTCCTATTAAACTCTTTCTCTAATCTCTCTGCTCAGCCACACTAGCATCATCATTCAACCTCAGAAACATTGAACTTGCATTTTCCCTTGCCTTGAATCTCCTACAATTTTCACATGGATCCATCCTTTACTTTTTTTCAGGTCTAAACTGAAATTTTACCTTTACTATGAGGCTTTTTCTGACTACATTTGTTTCCTAGGATTGTTGTAACATGTTTCACATGGTATGTGGCTTCAAATAATAGAAATCTATTCTCTTATAGTCTTAGAGGTTAGAGGCAAGAAATATTAAATCAAGGAAATAATCAAGGGTTAGTTCCTTCTGAGAACATTGAGGGAGAATCTCTTCCATTTTACTCTTAGCTTCTGAAGACAACCAGCAATCCTTAGAGGTCCCTGGCTTGTAGGTGCATTGCCCCAGTCTCTGCCTCCATCTTCACATGTCATTATTCCTGTGTCTCTGTGTCTTTGCACAGCTATATTCCCTCTGTGTCTCATGTCTTTTCTTAAAGGGACACCAATCATATTAAGGGTCCATCCTACTCTTATATTGCCTCAATTTTACTAATTACATCTATAACAACCCTATTTCCAAATAATGTCACATTCTAAGGTACTGAGGGTTAGAACTTCAACATATATTTTTTGGTAGACACAATTAAACCCCTCATAATGACCATCCCATTTAAAATTGTACCTGGCATTCTTTGGTCCTTTCCTTAATTTATTTTTCTCCATGATACATATCACTGTTTTACATTCTACATATTTAATTAATTTTTATAACTTTCTTGTTTGTTTCTTCCTATAAGCTTTTAACTTCCATTGGGAAAATAATATTTTGGTTTATGTTTGCTCAACATTCTATTCTCAGTGTAGAAAGAAAGTTTAGCTGTAGGTTCCTAATAAATACTTGTTTAATGAATCAATGAATGACATTTATAAAGATTAATCAAGGAATGAATCCCTAGACCATGCCATGCTTTAGTCTAAGCACTAGAAATATATATATATATGTCACATAAGGTTTTTGCTGTTTTTTAACACTGGATTTTATTAAATGTAAGTATATACATCCTTCTTAAGCACCAGTTGACACTATCAATTCTTTTTTACCAACAATGTGAATAATAGTCACATAAAATCTAAAATTCCCACTATGATGTGATATTTATTATTCATAGTTGAGAAGACACTACCCTGCAGAAAGCTGAGCTTAGGGCATAAGTATTTATTAAGTGTTAAACCACAATCTATATTCATTTCTATGATATGTGTATGGTAACATGGATTGATCAACCCTAATGAAAACTCACTTGGCACTAATGCTCCCTCCACAATCTCCCAAATCCCATGCCAGTAATGGAAGCACTAAAACTGAAAGCAATATGTAATATAATATTATTTTGACTTTATTGTCCATTTTGTTTTGCAAGTTTTCTCTTTCACAGACATTCATGATGTTAATGCAATTTTTATTGCTGTATTCTTTGCAGTCCTATTGAATTCTGAATAGCACTTGGAACAATATATCATGTATGTTTGCTCAGAAGCAAAAAAAAAAATTGGAATTAATGATGAATTTCATCATTTATCAAAGTCATTTGAAAACTATTCAGAAATATTCCATTTTTATTCCCTATCACTTTTACAGCTATAAGACAGATATTAAACTTTGACTATGTCTTATTTTAATGTAGATACTGAAACATTGCGATATGCAAAGAAAGAAAAAGAAAAAAGAAAAGAGAGCCACAAGTAATTTGAAATTCTTTAGACATCCTTTTGTGAATCTCTATTTCCCACTTTTCAAGTGATAACAATATAGCAGACTTAGATGAAGAATTGCCCTTGGAATATTTTAACTTTGATCTTAAGGATCTTACTGGACACGAATATGTATATTAGAATGTGCTCCTTTATATAAATAATCCAGGTAAAATATATCACAATGAAGGTCATGGTTTCAGCAGGTGCTTTGATCTGAATTACTCTTCCTCCTTTTACACTCCTCTGTACTTGGGCATATCACCTAACCCTTCTGAAATGTGGATTTCTCGTCAATTAAAATGGCAGATTTAACATTAGTTTAATCCTTATAATATTACTTGAGGTTCTATTCTAGAAATTTTATAATAATTATATCATTTGCATAGCACACTTGCATTGTATATAATATCTGTTTTTATAAACACATAGATCAAGTTTCTAAAAGGCAAAGCTACTGGTGGATATGTAGATGTGGGTCTATGAATTTAGCTATTATTGAGTGCTAAATATGTGCCACATTCTGAAACCTTTATAATCCATTTGATTTTGATTTTTACCAGTTATATATGTATATAGCTTAAAAAGCCAAAGAGTCCTAAAAAGCTTTTAAAGGAAATGTCATTAGATATTACTTTACCCCTGACCATTCCCAGTCTTTGCTTCCCAGAAACTGTCACTTTTCTTTCTTTCTACAATGTTTTTTAATTATTTTTTTAGAATCTGTCATCATGTCTTTAGATAATGTGCTTATATTTCAATTTCTTAAGTTTTCAATTTTATATATCTATTATTTTCTTTACATGGGAAGAAATAGTTTATCTTCTTTGTACCCCACCTATCTCCCTATACCCCTACCTGCAGCACAGGTGCTTACTTCTTCTTTCATAATCTACAATCTTGTTTTATGATTATTTTGAGTTTGTAGTTATCATATTTATATAATTGTGCCTATGAAATGTTATTCATAGCTGAATCATATAATGCTTAATAAACATATGCATTGCTTTTTATAATTTTTGTTTGTCTAAGAGTTAGTAATTGCCTCATTGTTTGTGTTTAATTTTCTATAAACCCATCCTTTATTTATACACAAACTATATTTCAGAAGTTTAAATCTCTTATTAATACATTCAAACACATTAGGAATCTATCTTTTATTTTTGAGCAGGGACTTTTTTTTCTTGACGCTTTCCACCTCTCTCCTTAAATATAGACAAATTGCTTTCTGGGTCAGTTGTACCACCACACTTCTCTATTATAGTATTTTAAAAAAATTATGTCTCCTATTTATTTTTTTCTTGGTTTAGTCCTTCTGTTAAACATCTGTTAGTAGCATTCTGTGAAAGGGATTATCAGAGTATTGTTAGTATATGTATGTTATATTCTGAGATCATACCTGATTCGTGTTTTGCATGTCAAAAGTTTAGTTTAGAAATAATTACTTTGTAGACTTTTGGATATTTTGTTCTTTTGCTTCTAGGTTCCAGTGTTTTTTCTAAGAAATCAGATTCCACTCTGGTTATCAACCAATTTTATATGACATTTTAAAAGTTTTTCTTTTTCTATTCCTTCTTCTGTATTTTTTATTCCATCTTTCTATCACAAAGTTTATAAAAATATATCATTTTAATTTGGAAACTCATACCCTTCAGGTAAAGTTAAACTTTAAATATTATTGTTATCTTCTAAATTTTTCTCATTTTATTTCTTTCTTTACTTTTTATAGTACTCATATTAATTGGAGACTGGTACTTTTATCGATCCATTCATTTTATTTGGTCTATTTTACACTTTCTGGCAAGTATTCTCATTTTTTATCAAATTCCTTCTTATTTTTCTTTTTGGCTATCATATCTTTCAGTATCTATACTTAACCTTCTACTCTATCTAAAATAATCTTTATTCATATATTTCTAATTTTTTATTGATTTATGTTTACAATAGAAATCACAAGACTTGTTAGCAAAGACCTGCTATTGGTTAAATCCTAGAGCAACCCTTCAGCAAGGAGTGGGCGGCATGATCCATAAATGGAAGCTCTATGGTACAACATTATGCAGTGCTCACTTCCAACATGACCATATAGTTTAATAGGAAGAGAAGAATTTTCAATAAGGAAACTGTAGGTGGCACAGAGAATATTTTCAAGTTACTTTCTTACAAATTACAGTAGCAGTCTCAAACCAAGTATCTCATTTCACTTCTAGGATACTCATACTTGGAATTCTGGCAGCAAAATTTCACTACAATCTACAAATCGTCACTGGGTTTTTCCTTTTTAAAATTTTTTTCTTCTCATTTTCTGAATGGAAGCTTTTTTGTGTGATTACTCTCCTCCTTTTAACTAACTTTTAACCCTTTATTGATTGGGAGTGTATGCAGGGGCTTGCAGTGATGTCTATGTATGTATGTCATTACGCTAGTGAGCCATATTCAGACCTGTTGGAAAATACAGTGCAGGGCCCAGAGAGCATGAACACTGAGATGGATGTATAAATGATATGGGACCTTTCAGTTATCTGTGATGAGGACTGAGTGTATTTCATGTATAGGAGGAGGGTGCATATAAAAAGTTGGGTAGCCAGAAGGAGCCAATTTAGTGACTGGACTTCCTAGCTTTCATTTAAAATTCATGTAGTCATGTGACTTAATGGATAATAACAAAATGTGAGTAGAAATATGAATGTAACATCTAGATTATTTCATTTTAAAGAAGTCTATGCTTTTGCTTTACTCTTTCCTTCAATAGGAATATGGATGTGAATGTGAACCCTAACACCATACAAAGGAAGGAAAACCCTTGGAGGTTGGAGGGAGGAAAGGTAAAGGAATCTAGCCTATTAGCACAAGACTGTTCAACTCTAGAATGTTTTATAAAAGGGAAATAAATATCAACGTTCCTGTACTTTTTGCCTTTTTTGTAATAGCACTTTAAGTAATATGCTAATTAACAGGATATACAATTCTAAAATTCCTTTGGAAAACAGTTTGCATTTTCTCCCAAAAATGAACCTGAATATAACCTACTAGAACACGAGCACAAGGAGGCACATACAATAATATTTGCAGCAGTTTATTTATTTTTGAAAAGCTGGAGCCAATCCAAATTTCCATTATCAATGAAGTCATGTAATGAAATAATAAATTACATGAGTATTCATCAACAGTTGGCTGGATTCCATTTGTACAATTTCAAAAAGGAAGAACAAACCTAATAATTTTTCGGAATATACAGAGATAGTTCTATGATAGTTATAAAAGAAGTTATATAATGTTTATCACAAAATTCAAATTAGACTAGTGATTGGCACTAGGGTAGAAAGACATGTATGATGGGGGAGGGAACATGACGAGGGATTCTAAGGAACAATGTTCTATTACTTAATCTCATTGAGGTAAAATAAGTGCTTTCTTTTTAACTACTCTTTACTTTAAACACATATGAAACACATATTTTACACTCTCTCATATATCATTATATATGTTACTATAACAAGAAAAGTGCTTTATTTTTGTCGTTCATAAGATATAGTATATTTGCACACATACCTATCTGTTGTATGTATACATAGTATTTGATATGTATACGAAATAGCACACACACACACACACACACAGCAGAGATTTTACTGCTCCAATTAGAAAAGATAAAGAATTCTATGAAGGAGTAAACTTAATTGGAAAAGTTCTTTAAAGGCAATTTCATTAGTTAAGAAATTCAATAGTCTGAAGCTTCAATGAACTTTGTATAAAATTAGTTTGAATCTTGCAAAGAGGGCTCCTCCTGTGAGTCACAGTGGTCTCCCGTGTAACATAGGTAGGGAAGTACCTGAGGGAATAAAAAAGGCACTGTGATTAGAGATTTCTTTTAACCTGGGGATACATACAATTATAAAAAAAACCCTTTTGAAAAGCTTTCTAAAACCCTGTGAAAGCTATAGCACTCTCTGGAAGCATGGAGAGGCATTTTGCTTGCTTTTACTTAAAGGGCATGACAGTCAGAATCTGATTCTGGGAGAGACTTGATTTTTGTTTGGCTCAGCAGGCAATTCAATTAAAACATAATGTTTAGTTTAAAAGGGTCTGTTTTTATACAGCTGTGGCCTTCTCTCATTTATGGGTATTTAACCGTAGTATTTACTTTTTTACTCTGTCTATTTAAAAAATCATTTTAAATAGCTATAGTTCATTGTGTTTTATATGATTTCTTTTTGTTAAAATTGCAACTTACTTTATTTTATGAGACCACATTAAATAAGTTGCTTCTTTTGTTCACAAATTCAAATCATTTTATTGATCAGATTACTTTATGACTTTTTTATTATTATGCCACCTCAAAATATTTCTATATGCAAAGCCTAAGACAGTTTAAGGTAGAATAGATCGGAGAGAAGCAAATTCATATTTATTCTACATAACTAATATCTCATCTAAAATAATTCCTTAATTCTCATCCAATCTGGAGGAAAGTGATCATTGAGGTTACATCCATCATGTAACCATTTTAAGTTTGAGAGGCCCTATTTATGCTGATACTTTTCTGGAAAAAAACAATTAATTTGCCTGGATAACATCTGGAGTCTAGATCAGATTAGAGTCATAAGAAAACAATAATAAAATCTTGACAAAGGCACAAATTGATATTGGATACAGTGGGTAAATTTGAATTAATTTCATTACTGCTACCTTGAATAAAAATATGTAGAATGTGAAAACTTGAGTTAAACCAGTTGTGGAATATATTCTGTGGCTTTTTCAATAGGCAAATTAATAAATATTTTTCTTTCTTACAAATTTCCAGGTAATATTGTAAAGTAAGTACGGAGACCTAATGACCTCATCTCTACCTATCCATTCTCCGTTTGCCTTGTATATCCTAGGAAATGAATAAAGGGGTTACAAATTAAATGACAGAAACCTCCAATATCACTAGAAATTAGGGAAGATTATTATTCATCAACCAGAAACACTGATTGAATTCATTATATATAATGCAGATGGGATGAGTTTGATAGAAGACATGAGTAGTAGATTGTAATTATCCTCTCCAAGAAGCAGTAGTGTCATTAGACAGTATAAAAGAGAAAATGCCATTAGAAATGAAATAATATCCACAATATAGAAAGGAAGGGCTATAAATGAGGACGTTTGGGCCACTTTGGAAAAAAAAAAAAGGAGTCCACCATAAAGCTGTCCCTACTTCATTCTTTCAGCTCACTGCATTATAGACATGTTAATATAAATTTTCAGGAAGCAGAGCATTATAAATTTTAGAGGAGAATCTCCAGAATTACTAAAGTAAACAATAATGAGAATCAAGACCAATTTAATCATCCCATTGATTAGTTTACATCAGGCCAACATTTTTTTTTTAATTTTTCAAAGAATAATAAAAAAATAGCAAAACAATGGAACCAACAAGCTGAAAATGATGAGAAGAAAAAACAGTGAAAGCAAAAAAATATTAAGAATATAAAATTTTCTTCAAAGTAATGTCTTCATAGGGACCCAGAGTAGAGTAAAAGAAAATAAAATATTTTGACTAGAAGAATTATTAGCATTACCTTGATTGCACAGAGCCTCAAAACATAGGTAATACCTTATTTTTAGCTCCATTTGGAGGGAAACTCTTTCATAGAAATCTGTTAACTTTGGTAGTGTAATTCCACTTGTCTCGATTCACCTATTCATCATGAGGATTTATAAATATGATAAAAGAGGACTTTCTACATACTAATTTGACCTTACCTTAATCAACTATGATTTATAAATAGAACTTATTATAATCAGCTTTAGGAAAAATAAGATAAAATTTAACATACATAGATAGTAATAACTCTTTATAAAACAGAACTTTGTATGTATTCCTTTACATTAATATTTATCTACCAGAAACCTAAGCAAGCCTCAAACTTAATATTGAAGCATAAGAATCAGAAGAATTGAGGGTTTTCCTCAGGGTCAGCAACATATTATGTAGGGGAGAAGTTACTAAATTAAATAGCATGTGTTTGAAAACTGTAAGTATTAATAAAAAACAGAAGTTCTTTGCCCTGATGTTCACCTCACATCCTATTTTCACAGGAAGTAGCACAAAGTTGAGCACCTTTCCCCTCAAATATGAATTACTAAGTAATGATGTATTATATAACCAAATATGATAGGCAGACAGGAGGAAAACAGATACATGACAAGAACAACACCATGAAGAAAGATAAACTAAACTACTGAATGTATATACAAGGCAGAACCACAATTTTAAAAAAGTAATAATATATATGCTCAGAAATATATGAGACAAGAGATTAAAACTCGCAGAAGGAACAAGCACTATGAGACAGAAATGATTTTAGTATTATGCATAAAATTTTAATTTCTCCAATAATTATTTCAATAAACATGTTGACTAGAAAAATGGATATGATCAACAGATGAAATTAATGAACTAAATGATGAGATAAGAGTGCTATCCCAAAATCATTGAGCTAGAAATGTCATCATAAATTTGATGAGTCCCCAATTAAGAGAAAAAATGAAGGATGGAAATATTTGAAGATATAATAAATTGAATGTCCATGCATTAAGCATGGAAATGGCAAGCAAGTCATACAAGGGCAAAACAAATGCATACACATACACATTAGAAATAATGTTTTTGAATTCATGAATCTTAACTCCAAAAGAAAAAGGTCACTGATAAAAGAATAATACTGACTTCAAATTTCTCACCAGGAGACAGTCAAGAACAGGTAAATATTAATAATTTTTTAAAAATCCACTGAACAAAACATTTTACATACAAGTAGACTATTATTTTTATATGCTTACAATTCAATAGGCACTCAGAAATATAAGTTCTGGGAAAGTATCTTATTCAATGATATTTATTGAAAGCACTTACACTAGAAGAGCTTCAGCAAGAATATATTAATTCTACTTGATCTCAAGTAGAAAAGCCATATATGGAAAGTGAGGGTGAGTAAATAACTCAGTAAATTTCTTGCCTAAATAAACAGTGCCAAAGATAATGGTGATAGTAAGAGGGTAGTTGTCAGGATCATTAGTACATACTAAGTAAATTATCTTGTTTAGGATGAAGACTTAATTAGTTGTAAGTTTTAGAAATCTGTGTTAAAAATAAAACTATGAATAACACATAAGTAATAAAATAGTGAAAACCAGCAGAATAAAAGTAAATGTATGAATAGCAGAGAAAATGTATGTGGTCCAAGGAAAGCTAAGACAGGAGAAAATATAAAAATGAAAGAATATGAAATAACTTTTATAAGTTATTTTATAAACAAAAGCTAAGTAGGCAGAGAACATCTCTAATAAAATAATAATCATATATATTTAAATAAATTAAACTTACTATGAAAAGAAAAATACCAAATTGTATTAAATATAAACAAAGATTAAGCAATGTATTTTCTTTATTTCTGTGAAGATACAAAAAAGATAAATATGTAAGTATCTATGGAAACCATATATATACACACACACATGTATAATTATATAATAATAAATATATATTGATATATAAAAGGAAACCTGAACTAGACTAAAATTTTAAAAGAAAATTTTAAAATCAGGATAAATATAATATAAATGTAATTTCAAAGCTATAAAGACTGATAAGTGATGAAGAGTTGTGTTATATACTAGTAAAAGACATACTTTCTCAAGAAGAGACAATAACCACATTAAAGCCATTTAACAAAATGTCTCCCAGTATCCCCTTATAACATTTTTCTCTTGTGCAGAATATTTTAGTAATATCTTTTTTTTACTTTCAGCATATTATGGGGGTACAAATATTATAGTTACATATATTGCCCATGTCCCCCTCCCCACTTGAGGCAGAGCTTCAAGCGTGACCATCTCCCAAACATTGCACATCTCACTCATTATGTTTGTATATACCCACCCCCTCCTCCCCCTTCCCACCCGCCCGACACCTGATAGATGTTATTCCTGTATGTCCACTTAGGTGTTGATCCGTTAATACCAATTTACTGGTGAGTACATGTGGTGCTTGTTTCTCCATTCTTGAGATACTTCACTTAGTAGAATGGGTTCCAGCTGTATCCAGGAATATTCAAGAGGTGCTATATCACCATTGTTTCTTAAAGCTGAATAGTACTCCATGGTATACATATACCACATTTTATTAATCCAATCATGTATTGATGGGCACCTGGGTTGTTTCCACAACTTTGCAATTGTGAACTGTGCTGTTGTAAACATTCGAGTGCAGGTGTCTTTTTCATAGAGTGACTTTTGTTCTTTTGGGTAGATGCCCAATAAAGGGATTGCTGGATCAAATGGTAGATCTATTTGTATCGCTTTAAGGTATCTCCATATTGCTTTCCACAGAGGCTGAACTAGTTTGCAGTCCCACAAGCAGTGTAGAAGTGTTCTTATCTCTCTGCATCCACGCCAACATTTATTGTTTGGGGACTTTTTGATAAAGGCCATTCTTACCGGAGATAAGTGATATCTCATTGAATATGAGATTTTGATTTGCATTTCCCTGATGATTAGAGATGTTGAGCATTTTTTCATATGTTTGTTGGCGATTATTCTGTCTTCTTTTGAAAAATTTCTGTTCATGTTCTTTGCCCACTTTTTGATAGGGTTGTTTGATTTGTCCTTGGTGATTTTCCTGAGTTCTAAATAGATTCTAACTATCAGCCCTTCATTGGATGTATAGTTTGCGAAAATTTTCTCCCACTCTTATGGATTGTCTGCTCTCTTGACAGTTTCTTTGGCTATGCAGAAGCTTTTTAATTTGATCAGGTCTCATTTATTTATTTTTGTTGCTGCTGTGATTGCCTTTGTGGTCTTCTTCTTAAATTCTTTGCCTAGGCCAATATCTAGAAGAGTATTTCCAAAGTTTTCCTGTAGAATTAGTAATATCTTTTAATAAGCCCATTGAAAAGTTCAAAGAAACACAAGGTGAAAAAGAAATCAACATCACTATTGGATAAAAGAGAAAAATTTCACAAAGGAACAGATCTTTGAGGATAATTTCTCTGTGAGGTAGATGGTATCACATAGAAAAGAATGAGCTTATAATTTATAAAAAGGAGGAGTCCATAGGAATGGAATTTTTACAACATTCAGAATTGAAAAGCTGTGATTAGGAACACTCATTGATGAAAACTCTCTTTTCTCTAAATCTCATAAAAACAATAAGTACAAATTTGTTTACAAACAAAATATCCTACATGAACACAATGTGTCACAAATCCAAGCCACTAAATAGGAAGATGAGAGGGCTTTCAGGAAGTCAATAAATGGCA
>CAUYPO010057814.1:0-14227 GCA_963574435.1 Cheirogaleus major
AGCTGTTTGCAGACTATTTGCAGTGGTTCACACCTATAATCCTAGCACTTTGGGAGGCTGAGGCAGGAGGATCACTTGAAGCCAGGAGCCTAAGACCAGGCTGAGCAACAGAGCAAAGACCCCTTCTCTATAAAAAAAAAAAGGAAAAATTAGCCAGGTGTGGTGGCATGTCCTGGCAGTCCTAGCTATTCAGGAGGCTGAGGCAGGATTGCTTGAGCCCAGGAGTTTGAGGTTGCAGTGAGCTATGATGGCATCCACTGCACTCTACTCCAGGCAACAGATTTGAGACCCTGTGTCAAAAAATAAACAAGTAATAAATAAATAAAAATTCAGTTGCACTAGGCACATTTCAGTGTTCCATAGCCACATGTGGCTAGTGGCTATTGTGTTGAACAGCACAGATACTGAATATTGCCATGACTGTAAGAAGTAGTTCTATTGGATAGAAGTGCTGACTTTCAATTTCATTATAATTCCATCATAAGTCTCTAGTAAATTTGGCCAAGCAGAGAAGAAGTATTAACACTTGTCTCAGTTGTGGTGCAATTGTATGCATTAGCTATTTATACTGGATCTAATACAGGAAATTTTATCTCTTTCAGGCAATTCTATCAAAAAAGGGCTTCTATGGAACATCTTTTAAAAATATCTATAGACTTAGAATATGCAACTGAATTTAATTCATGGGCTTAACACTGAAATGAACCAGCCATTTTACAAAAACTAATAAGTCTAACATGCCTTAAAGGATTAAACTGTTAGTAAAAATTTCCTTTCACAGAAAATAGAGTTTTTTTTTTTTTTTTTTTAACCATCATTCTAGACTTTGAATCAGTGATATTTATAGGTTGGGAAAATACCCAATAATAAGAAACAATTTATTTAAAAATATATGTTTGTTGGAAACTTCACAAATCAGTGACTCAATCAAGCAATATTTAAGATATTGAATAATAATATAATAATGCCTATGACTTTAAAGTGGGAAGTACCCAGTTAGTTTAAATAGGAATGACCTGATTAATAGAGAAGTTAAGACAATTCAGAAGGGGAAAGCTGGACTCTAGTAACAACAGGACAATTGGATATCTGTGTGGAAAAAGAAAAAAAACCACCTCACCTAAGTAATCATGGAAATGCAACATGAAACAGGAATGAAATAGCATTTTTTACCCATCAGTTTGGCAAATATTAAAGTGAGGCAGTTATCAAGTGGTGGCAAAGACGTAAAGAAAGGATATTCTGACACACTGTTGTGTGGCAGAACTTGGCACTTGGGAGGACGTTGTGTCCTGTCTCTTCACACTGAAGATAGCCCTTGGATGTGTCCCCGTGTGCACATGTGCCAGCATATATGTGTGTTACAGCTTTGTTTAGAATCATTGGGTTCCAGTTTTTGCCATCAGAGGATTGGACAAATAGACTGTATCATATGGTAAAATACCATAAAGCAATTAAACAAGGTGAATTATGACCATGTGTATAAATATGGATAAATTTCCAAAAGAGTGGAAAAAAGGAAGTTGATACCATTTATGTTAAATGTAATCAAAACAATATTATATGTTGTCTGTGGCTACACATAAATAAATGTCCATGAGACAGACATGGGCTGGAAGGATGCACACAGCTCGTAGGAGGACCTCTGGGAACAGGGAGAGCAGGAGCCACCTGGAGGTGGAAGGGGGTCCTATTGTTCCCCGTAATGTTCTTATTTAAAATCTTGTGTCTTTATATATTTGTGTCATTTAGAAAAGAACATGGAACAAAATATGGCAAAACATGAACAGTAGTTAATTCTGGGTGGTGGGCATGTGGTGACTGTTGTTTTCTTTATACTGTTAGGTATATTTCCCACCGTCCTCTAACCAAAAAGAAAAAGAAAAAATTTAGAGTTACTTTTAACAGGAAATATCTGTAATTATTAGCATCATTTCCATTGTGTTTTCCTAGAAAATGTGGACACAGACTTGCAAGCCAACCTGGGGCAGAGTGACGAGAAGCCTGTGCCCGCTGCTCCCGTGCCCAGCCCGGTGGCCCCGGCCCCGGTGCCATCCAGAGGAAATCCCCCTGGCGGCAAGTCCAGCATCGTGTTGGGTTAACTCCGACTGTCCTGAACTCTGTCGTTTTGTTTGTTTGTTTCCTCCATGCTTGTGAACTGCACAACTTGAGCCTGACTGTACATCTTTTGGATTTGTTTCATTAAAAAAGAAGCACTTTATGTACTGCTGTTTTTTTTTCCCCCCCCCTCTTTTTGAAGAACAGGTTTCTCTTTATCTGTCCTGGCTCCTCTGGGTCTGTGGACCATGGCATGAGTGTTTTCTAGTAGTAGATTGGAGGGAAAGCTTTGTGACACTTAGTACCGTGTTTTTAAGAACAAATAATTGGGTTCCAAATGTGTTAGAGGATCTTTTGTACTGAGGTTTTTAACACGTTACTTGGGTTTACCAAGCCTTGATTGGACAGACCATAAACAGTCCACAGGCACCACCTGTCAGGCCCCGGCACACAAGGTTGTCTCACGCAGAGCCTTCTCCTGGTGTTACCTAACTTGCCAGTGCCCTTTGCTAAAAGCATCTTACTGTGCCAAACGGAACAATAAAGAGGCCTGCGCCTCATGCCTTGCTGCCTGCAGAGCAGAGAAACTGCCTTTTATTTTTTAACCTTCAGAAATCAGATACTAATGTGACCGGCTGGCTGGCGAGCACAGCCTGCTGCTCTCACGCAGAGGAAGGCTCGGACGTACAATCAGACTGGCTGCGACTGAAAGCGGTGAAGCAAGCGAGGGAGGCCGTCACCGCCGGGAACAGACCCCACAGGGGCATTGCTATCAAATAACTTGACGCTGTGTGCATGACGCTGGTGCTTGACCATGAAACGAAAGCCTCATCCTTAAAATGTGTGTTGTACTTCACAATCCTGGACTGTTGCTTCAAGTAAATAATATCCACATTTTGAAACATTGTGTCCTGTGTCATCTTTTTGAGATTGTTTCAACATTCTCTGCTTTTTAGATGCTTTTTCCCTTTGTTACTACAACTCTTGCCGAATGATTTGATGAGTCATTTAAAGTTAAAAGGGACGAATGAAGACCAAAGTCTTCTCCACACTGGTGAGGTGTGTCTCGATGGTGGAGGTTGAAGAGGAGGGCCACAAAGGAAAAGTCCACATAAGTAGATGGGGGTGAGGGCCTCTGAGTCCCCTCAAGTGATACGGGAGCCAGAAGACCGGAGAAAGCTCTCTGGGTTCTCGGCAGAAAGTTGCAGATCAACAATCCACATTCAATGTCCAAGTCAGGCCCTATGAAGACCTGGCTTTAGGTTGGTCTGAGCTACTGACCAACTAGCTGTGTTCCTGTGGCTTGTCACTTGGGCCTCAATTTCATAACTTACAAAGTGAGAACTTTGGACTAAATTTAAACTTTGAAAAATTGAGAGCTTTTCTTTAGAAAGAATAGAGGATTTATAGGTTGTGAGGTATTAAGTTTTCTTCCCTTACTGTGTTTATGAAGCATTTACAGAGTGGAGAATCAATGGCTGGACATAGGACCCTTCCAATGTAATGGAAATGGGTTAGCCCTACACATACTAACGTGGGGTTCACTGGCCTGAGTTATGGCTTCTACTGTGAATCTAACAAGGTGGAGAACCTACACCTTTCTCAGCCTCTGTTGGTAAGGGTGGGGCTTCTGGAAAAGAAATGTCCCTGCTTTGTCACAACTTTCAATTTGGCCTTAACCACTTCGATACCGCGCTCACCGGCCGCGAAGCCTTGCCCACAGCCGGCACTCAGTCTGCACGGTAGTGTGTGCTGCGCATTGACGACGGATCCGTTTTGCTCTTGTGTGATGAGGAAAGCTTTAAAGCACTGAAAGCTTGTTTTACTTTACAGGCAGCTTTACTTGTAATGTAAATCAGAATAGGTAACATACATATATATGTTTTCATTACGTTATTTTTAAATGTTCACGATTTTATTTTGATAAATGAAAAATTAGAAAAGTTGTATCACGGCTGTCGGCTATAGTCGACGCTGGTACCAAAAGTGGTTAATTTTTTCATTCTGTGAAGATAAGTGCCTAATCAAAATTAAAGGTGTTCCAAAGGACAGTTTAACCATTTTAGTACTTTCAACAGATTTTAGGAAATTCTATGTAAGCATGTTTGCTAAAGGTGGTTCAATTTTTCAGTTAGAAAACAGGGTCTAGGGACCAAGGGTTTGAGTGAGGGACCCAGACCAGGAACCTGAGTGAGGTCAAAGATGCCTAGGCCAGGTGCCCATCACAGATACACCCAACCTGAGATTGGGTGTATCTCAGTATTGGGTGGGTAGGAGCTGAGTGCTTGAGAAGCCAAATCCTTGGCGCCATGAACCTGTCACCCAGCCCATGGTGAACCCCAGCCTGGGGCTGCTTCTGGTGCTGGGTCTGCTTGGGTGGAGCCTGGAGGCACATCCAACGTCCACATACACTGACAATGGGAAGAGCACTAATACGCCCAGCAGCCTCAGCTCCAGTGGGGCCCTGTCTCAGGAGGCTATCACAGCCACCATCATGGTCTTCTGCATCCTGGCTGCCGTGCTCCTGGCTGTGGGGCTGGCACTATTGGTGTGGAAACTTTGGGAGATGTGGCAGATGGAGGGCACCTACTGGCCCAGCATCTAGGAGCAGTTTTCCCATGCAGCCATGGCCCGGTCTCCCCAGGACTTCAAGGAGATGGTGCAGGGCTGCCTGCCAATCTATACCCCTTCCCCTCCATTTGTCCCTCCTTTCCTTGCTATGTGACCTTAGGGGAAGGCAGAGCTCTCTCCGGGCAGTCAGACCTACCCAGTGCTTAAGAACAGAAGGGAAGGAGGTACTTTGAAAACTTTGTCCCTGGGGCAAGGGAGGGTGGGGCTGTTCACTTTTTGTATTGTAGAATACTGGGCTATTAGGCTAACGGCTGTCTTCTAGCTTCTGTTTACTGCCTGCTTGCTGACCACAGCTTACCGCAGGGCATTATGGGCTGAAACAAAATGCAGGAGAAAGTGCTATTCCGGAGGCCGCCCGGACCAGATTAGGACCCTCAAGGACAGGGTGAAGTAAGAGGCTGAAAAAACGGCAGATAAGGAGCTTACCAATCACTGTAACGGGCAGCTGCGTGATCAGAATATAGAACAAATCACTGTACAGGGCAGATGCATGATCAGCGCGTGAACAGCTCATGTGCACCGAGTATAAAAGGCTCACACCCACCCCATTCTGGGTCCCTGCCCAAATAGAGGCTACTGCGTTGGTGCTCTGAGGCTTGGACCCTAGCTAGCTAGATAATAAAACTCCTTTTGGTGATTACAGCCTCGGTGACTCTGTCTCTCTGTCCCGCGGTCCTGCGGATTTGGGCTCTAACAAGCCTAGTTGATTAGCTTGGCTTGGAATAAAGTACCTAAGAATCAGATATTTTGGAGCTCAATATGTTGCCTAATTGTTCAGCAAGAAAGATGCATTAATCCCTAAGAGATGGAATTTCCAAAGGAAGATGGTTGGACGCATCTACTCAGAACAAGTATGCTTATGGATGGGTTTCAAGCTGTTTTCAAAATTGTCAGTTTTTTAACTTATGCACATTAAGTTCTGTAAGCTTTTTAATTGAGTTATTTTCCATTATACTTGCTATTATTTTATTTGTTAAACTCATGATTTTCTTTTCTCAAAAGTAGCCTGAACTAGTTTTCACTTCAAACATTGTTAGTTTTCTTCCAGTAAAAGACTCAGTGAAGAACATAGCGTGGCAGTGAGAACAACATAGACTCAGAGTTATGAATTCATTTATTCATTCCACAGATACTTCTCTGGTCCCTGTTGTGGCCCGCCAGTGATTTAGGTGGTGAGCACAGCAGTAAGCAAAGGTGGCGAACTCCTGTTTGTATGGGGTTCACATTCTGAAGAGGGGGATAGAGAGAAAATGAGGTAAATAAGTACAATGTGTAAGGAGAGACGAGCAGGACTAAAGCAGATGCGCGTGAGGGGCAGCGGGAACAAGCAGACTCCCTGCGAATTGACGCGGGGACCACGCCCTGCGTGCTGAGCGGGAGCTGCGGGGATGGGGGAAAGGCCTTTTCAGGCAGTGGGAACAGCAAATGCAAACTCCCGAGGCAAGAGACTGCCCGTTCGTTGGAAGGATCGCAAAGAAACCCGTGTCTCCGCGGGGCGAGGAAGCAGAGAGCAAGCAGAGGAGCTGGCCGCGGGGGTCTGTGGGGCCTGTGCGGGTGCGAGCCGTGGCAAGGGCTCTGCACTCACTTTCTGTGGGGTGGGAAGACTTTGGGAGGATTAAGTGGAGGAGTTTCTAACTCACGGCTGAGTCATACATTGTGAAGGGTCTGAACTTTGACCCTGCTCACCCTACCAGCAGGTCAACAAGCCACCCTGCCACCGTGCTCTACGTACACATTGGCCAAAGACACAGACTGCTCTTGCTCTCAGCAAAGCCAGCAGGTGCAGAGCCATCTCATGCTGGCTGCCCGTGTCCAAACCTCTGCAAGGAGTGTGATGAGGCCCCCGTGTCACCTGCGTGGGTGCCGTGGGCATATGGGACACCGCAGCAGAGGAGCACACAGTTGGGGGGCTGTGAGCTTTTATGTGGCGTGGGGTATGTTATTTGGCCTTTCCTCTACTCCGAAGGGAGAGGACTCACCGCCCTAGAACGGAGGCAGATATAGCCAGGGGGGGAAGGAGACGCCTTATCTTTACTACTGTTACAGCAAACAGACCGAGAGTCACACAAGAGTACTGCAACACCAGCTTTTATTTACGCCAGCGGGCTCAGAGGGGTCTTGCCTCCAGATTCTGAGCCCCGAACAAAGAGCGTAGCAGTCTTTTATACGTTTTGTTTAGGGAGGGAGAGAGCCAGTGTGGTTATCTTTAGCGGGGCAGGGTCTGGAGCAACCTCAGTTCCCAGTACAGAGTTCCTGTAGAATTCCTTCCTGCCTTATCATAGCAGAATCTGCTGCAAGTGGGGACTTAAAGCTGCCAGGGGAGGGAGCAGGGGTGTTTACAGAAGCAAGAGTTACAGCTGTTTAAGTAAGACTACAGGGTCAAGCCTGGGGAGTGGAGTTTTGTTGGTTTTTTTTTACTTCACTACCTGGGATGTCTCTGGGGTGGTAGGTTTCTAAGTCTCTCTTCAGGGATACACTACTGCTAGCTTCCAAACCTGATTGCTACTCAAATGTGTCCTTTGCTCAGAAGGCCCAAACTTTGCAGGAGCACAAGAAATCCATGGAGAATTGTCTCCTAACAGTCATGATGCGACTTCGGTTTTAACAGCAGCCTAGGTGCTGGGTCAGGAAGGGACTGAGAGTGGCAGAGGAGAGACAGGGTGGAGCAGGAGGACTGGTTCGGAGGCTAAGACAGGGTCCTGGAGCAAGGATGAGGGTTTCTTTCACCTTCTCTATGTACTGTTCACATGAGATTGGTCAAGTGACTTAAGCTCTTTGACACTCAGTTTCCTTATCTGTAGAATGTGGACAAGAGTAACTACTTTCTAGGGCTGTTATGAATAACACATAAAGTAACGAATATGAAGTGCCTCACGTATAGCAATCCTGCATCCAAAAGTTAGTATTTCTGGCCTTATTCATTTAAAGTAACAATAAATAGCACAACTAAAATTTCACTTTGTCAAATAATCCACATGAAAAATACTTGAGTTAAAAATTAATAGTTATTCTGGTAACCCAAACATCGCATTAAACAAACAATACTCGACTTACCATAATTACCTGATAAATCTTTACTAGAGTTATGATACTCAAGACATTGAAATTCTAAAATCTCTACAAAGAGTAAATTCAGCAATTTTCTCTGCAAAAATAATTTTATTTGCATCTTTCTTGATCAGCGAAATGTTAAAGGAAGATGAACAAAAATATTAAACATTTTTGTTTATCATTTGAAAAAAAATGTTTGGACATTTCTTTACAGGTAATTATTATATTTCTAATGTTTGAAATATATGATGCCTTGAAGGTCTGTTTAAGATGGAGGAATGGAAGTGATCCATCCACTTAAGTCTAGAAAGCAAGAAATAACAACCAAAAAGTATGAAAACAGAAGAGACACCCACATATATACAAAAGCAGGAAACAGGCACACCACAGCCCCAAGTATGAATGCTGAAGAGAGCTTGTCAACTGCACGACATTTGGACCGACGTTAAGGCATTTCCTCTTGGCAGATGTGTCCCCATAGACCAGGAACCGCAGGTAAGCACAGATCTGAACGTCCCACAGCGCCTTCCTGGTGGCCGCGGGACCTGCCACTCACTCGTAGAGGACACACTACACAGTGTTTGGAATGCTGAGGAAAAAGGTGTGCCTGGGTATGCTTAGGGTACAACACATGGCACAATAGATGAAGAAATGATATGATGTAGCAGCGTTTGAGAAGGCTGATGTATCCTACCATTCCCCTGACACTTACGTACCACCCTATTTCTGAAATCACAAGCCCAGAAGGAAAAATCCTTCCTCTGTGATGAGTACCAGATGGAAAAGCACCATCAGGATATAGGCATTTACATGCTGCCCCATTAACACAGACAAAACATAAGAACCTAACACCCAAATAAAATTCCTTCAGGGAGAAAGGATTAAGGAACACAATGCCTCATTCCAGAAGAGATGATTGCTGAGCATTGGCCCTCTCTGCCCCGACAAATAGAAACAGAGCCCTGTGCTCAATAAAACTCTGCCCTCACACGCCATACAGAGCTCTTGATGGTACCTGTCTCCCGGGTTACCTTTGAGTGGGGCCCCTACCAACAGAACACTCTGGAGACCCTCCAGCAGGCCACCCTGGTCACCCTCTCGTGGGCCCACTTTGCCAATTGAGTTACAGGTCTTGGTAACCCCACCCCTCCAACAGGCTCTGCCAGTTAGAGCCTATGGCAAAAATTACCACCACAGGTCAGAGGACCCTATTGCACTTTGAGACCCATTATCTTTCAGAGTCAGCTAAAAAGTATACCCCCATTGAGAGAAAATTATTGGCTTGTTATTGGGCTTTCATAAATACTGAGCATATGACCCATGGCTGTAAAATCATCTTAAAACCAAAAATCTCAATTATGTTGTGGGTCTAAAAAAAAGTCTCAAAATACTGAGTGGGGGCAACTGAGGGATCTTCTGTAGTAAAACAAAAATGGTACCTGCAAGAGTGGGCAAGACCCAGAGTAGCTGGGGTCTTGCAACTTCATGGCAAGATCCCAGGAGTGCCCTTCCACCTACCCTGCACATTTCCCAAGCACTGCTGTCCCCACTGGGCAGTGGGGGGGGTGTGTAGAGATTTCATGACCACATGTGGGCCTGGTTCAGGGTTTAAGTCTGCCAGGCTGGAACAGGGTGTGCCTGTCATCCAACCTAGGAGAGACCTGTCCCTCTCGGCATGGTACAGAGGATGTTCTGCTCAATGAGCAGCACTTCATGGGGTACAGGGGCTATCCAGGCCACCCAACAGAAGAGCCCTGCTATAGTTTCCCTGACTCATGGGCTGTGGCTCAGTCTCAGACTCACAGACAAAACAAGCCACCCAGTGGGGCAAGATATTTATGTAAAAATCAGTTCTCCTCCTAATGGAGTCGTCAGTGTAAATAGCCACTAGAAAAACCACTAAGTCAATAAGAGAAATCATAACCAATGAACCAATGAGCAGACCACACTTGTCAACAAAATGTGGAAACTGAAACTTCCACCCCAGAGCAAGTAAATGTGTGACCGATCACCTTGGATCCACAAGAAGATGGCCCATAAAAACTCAGACACTGTCCTACAGTGGCCCACAGGCATGACTGCCACTTTCCTCAGAAGATGCCAAACAGCATGGAAAAATTGCGCTTTTTGCCAGCCCCCGGCTGAGGCTACACACACTGCTACTACACACCAGGGACAGGTTCCTGGGCCCACAGGTCAGGATGTTCTTGGCAGGTAGAACACGTTGGGATGCTCTTCCCATCAATTGTGTTCCTCTGGATCCTGACTGTAGTCAACACTTTCTCTGGGTTTATCCAGCCATATCTATCCATATTTGAAAGTTCCACTGACTTGGGCCACACTCTCCAAGCCCTACAAGACCATGTTTGTTTCCTGAGCAGGTGTCCTCAACACATTGCGTCTGACAACAGCTTAGGTTTGGGCCAGCTGCACACCACGAGGTCTAATCCTGAGGCATATGGTGGATTCTCTGGGCTCCATATCACTCCCAAGCTGCAAAGGTGATGAAATGTTTTATGAAACAATCTATAAACAGACTTAAGCAGCTGAAAAAAGGAGATAAAATAACCCAATCTAGACTGCACATCTCAGATGAGCAGCCAGAATCTCAAGGCAGTGGTGCCCAAAGGACACTTCCCGCTTGCCTGCACGGCTGGGTCTGACCAGCTGCCTGTCCTTCAACTGTAGCCTCTTCTTCTACGGTCACAGGCCCTTTGGCTTCTGTGAGAGACAGTGCAGGGGAATTCTTCCCCTTTGGCCCATTTTTAAAGACTCAAATAGATAAAAAAATAAAATATTTCGACAAATATTGACAAATTATGGAAACATATTTTAAAATCTTTTAAAAATTCAAAATTTTATGTTAATCTAATTTTAAACATGATGTGTTTTCCTAGTTAAGTTATAAACAAATATTTTTCGGTGAAAATACTTTGCCCCACTTACAATCCTGCTGAACTAAAAGTCTAAATAAAAATTAAAAGACAATTTTAAAGAATATAAAGTTTTGGTTACTAAATAAGAAACACCGATAACTGCAACAACCAAAATGAAGCACAAAAACCCAATTCCTAGAAAGGTACAGGAGAGGGAGAATGACATTAGTAATCTTGTTTTTTCAAACTACATATTCCTAAAAGCTTTCTCCGCATCCTGAAAATAGAAAACTAAAGATACAAAGACAAACACACAAGAAAAGCCCCACCACACTCTGAATCCAGGGTTGCCGTGGATTTAGACAGACTGTCTACCCTGCTGACAGCACGGACGCCGAGACAGCCGCCTGGGAACCAGTCCAAATGTCATCCACACTCCTGAGGCTGATAAACTGAGGTTATGGGCAAATAACCCTGTATGAAACTGACTGCCTCTGACAGTTCCCCTAAAACCAGACACCAAATTATTCAGGTGAAACTAAAAAGCCCATGACAAGAGACCCCATGATAAAAGGCTACATTTAAAAACTCTCTTACCCTGACTACCTCATTAATAGATGTCCTGCTCAGGGTTTCCTGACATTACACACTCTTTATGTCCTCCAGGCAGGGGGACCACGTGAGGCCTCTGGGATCATACTTCCCGTGTGTGTGTACCTGCTTTTCCTGCAACTGTTGCTGCCTGGGAGACTTGTGAGACAGCTTCATTCAGGCTATGGTCAGAGCTGGGCTTGCCTCAGCCCAAGCAAAGTTTCACATGAAAACTTTTGTAAAAAGCTCCCAACTCTCTGCAGTACACCAGATGGTCCATCAGACGCCTCCTCCTGGCCTAGTAGCTGCTGTGTTGAGAGTCGGAGCTCACACTGAGACCCAGACCTCCAGGTGGGCCCAGTCGCCTGCTGGGAGGGACGTGGCGCACAGCCCCGGGCCTTGGTCTGTGCTCAGCTCTAACTAATCGCCTGGCCCTTGACACACACAGGAGTGGGGAACCTGTGGCCTTGGGGCCACATGTGGACTTAAGTATCTTTGAGTGTAGCCTTTTGACCGAATCTAAATTTCACAGAACAAGTTCTTTTAATGATATTAATATTAATATTTATAATTAATATTAAAATATTAATGATTTAATATTTGATCTGTGAACTTTGGATTTGGTTGAGGGGCTGCACTTGAGGATCTAGACCAAGGTCCAACTCAGGCAACCATACAGACTTCACAAGCTGCCCTGCCCGCCCTGGCCTTGGGTACACCAGGACATCCCACTGTGCAGGGAGCCGCAGTCAAGGACTCAGGACTCCCAGCTGGGTGTGTTCTCATGCACGTCTGCTTTTCTAGCCCATTGGCAACATCTGAGGCCTGCTGCAGAGGCTTCCCCAGGACTTCTGCCAAGACCTCCTTCGGAGGGGAGGGTGATCTGAAGGCCACCTCCCCATCTGACTCAGAACCCAGTGTTTTCCATGCCTTGCCCTGTCCTTCTCTCAGTCCCCAGGGTGCCTAAAACCACAGAAGCCTTTTGTTGGGAGATCCCTCCACAGTGAGATGACCCCAGACCCCCATATCTGGGTTAATCTGCCAGACTATTTACCCAGAGGCCATTTTATGAGGGAGGAACAGACAGGATCAATGTCTTCCCTGGTTTAGCTTCTTGCTAATACAACTGCTATACATACTTAAAGTCTAGACTATGCTTTTATTTTTGGCTTATTGCATTGTTCTAGTAACTGGCCATTCCAAAACTTGGCAGATCAGCTCTCTCCAAGTGGGCTGAGCTCCTGGCAGTTAACCCTCACTGCTACCGTTCGCAACAGTGCCACAAGTCCTCACCAGGGCAGTGAGGCAAAGGAAAGGCAGCAAGAGGCATGGAGCCTGGGAAGAAAGCAATGGCACTCTCTCTGCTTACAGATGACATAATTGCCTACAGAGAAAATTCCAAGGAATCTACAAAAAATTCAGGTGCAAGGTATGAAGTTAACACATAAAAATCAGTCACCTCTTTGTATACTAGCAGTGGAAAATTGTAGACCAAAATTAAACTTTAAAAGCATTATACCATTTACAATTACTAAAAAACAAACAAAGAAACCAAAAAGGAAATAAAGTCTATATTCTAACAAAACCTGTCCAGATTCTTTTTAGTGAAAACTACAAAATGCTAATGAAACAAATCAAAGAAAACCTGAATAACTGGACACATTGTGTTCAACTTCATAATAAAGGTATCAGTTCTCCCCAAATTAATCTATAGGTCTGTGAACTAAAATACAATTTTAAGGCTCACCTCCCCCCCACTGGCTGACTAAATGGACCCCCTCGTGGCCAAAGGAATATCCTAAAACTTAGCTGCCTGCCCGGAGGAAGGAGGTCAGACATACCTCATCATGCCCCCTCCCTTCCTGGGGACATCCTTTATAAACCATTAGCAGGCCTAAGGGGATGCAAGACAAACCTGCAGGTCCTCAATTTACATAACAAATCTATGTACCCTGGCTTATCTCTGATAATAGCTCCTTATATTGAAACCTTCCAAGCCTTTAGACAAAGCTTCATGTCTTTAACCAATTACAAGCCAAAGAATCTTTAAACCCAGTTATAACCTTTAAGCCCCCACTTTGAGATGGCCCACCTTTTCGGGCCAAACCAACATTATGCCTCCCACGCATTGATTTCGGACTTTACCTGTAACCCCTGTCTCCCTGAAATGTATAAAACCAAACTGTAACCCAGCCACATCGAGTCCACTTACTCAAGACTTCTTGGGAGTGGCTCTGGGTCATGGTCCTCAAATTTGGCTCAGAATAAACTTCTTTCAAATATTTCAGGGTTTGGATTTTTCCGTCTACAGGTCTAATGTAATTTCTATCAAAATCCCAACAGGATTCTTTGTAGATATAGAAAAACTGATTCTAAAATTTATATGGAGAAACAAATGAAAGAGATCAAATATTTTCAAAAAAGAATAAAGTGGAAAAAGTCATAATACCCAGATTATAAGATGGCTGACCAGAGACACCAGCTGCCAGGTAGTCTCAGAAAGAAGAAAAAGTTTTGGATGAAAAAGAAAAAGACAGACAAATGAACAAACATAGATCAGGTATAATTCCAAGGGAAAAGTGCCAGAATCTACAAGAGATTCCATGGGACGAAGTTGCAGAGCAGAGCAAGAAGGAACAAGATATCTGCAGAGGTCACCCCTGAGAGGCTTGGAGTCCAGTCGGAAAGGCAGGAGGAGCGGTGTGTTTCCCCCTGCCTCACATCTCTGGCAGTCAGCAGGCTCCCAGGCTGCTGGAGAGTCCTTCTACCTACCCTCATGAGCCCAAAAGCTGCTGCCACCAGTGAAATGGGAGCTTCTTAAAGGCAAAGGACCACACTGCCAGCCCCATTCTGGTACTTTGTGTCACCAAAACTGGAGCCAGGGCCGGGCGCGGTGGCTCACGCCTGTAATCCTAGCACTCTGGGAGGCCGAGGTGGGCGGATCGCTCAAGGTCAGGAGTTCGAAACCAGAGCGAGACCCCATCTCTACTAAAAATAGAAAGAAATTAATCGGCCAACTA
>CAUYPO010057815.1:0-19316 GCA_963574435.1 Cheirogaleus major
TAGGAAGGCCAAGAATTCTGAAGCCAAGACAGCCTGGATTCAAATCCCAGGCCTGCCACCCTCTAGCTGTGAGACCACAGCCAAGTTACTTAACCTCACCAGCCTCAGTGTCCTCATCTGTAAGATGAGGGACTACACCCACCTGGCAGGCTTGTTGTAGAGATTAGAGATATTGGGTCTAGAACACCCAGCCCTGTGCCTGATACTCAGTAGGCACTATACAATGGCAGTAGTCAGCATTATTCCTAACAGAAGATCTTTGAATTGGACTTTTATATTTATTTTTTTTATTTTTTTGAGACAGAGTCTCACTCTGTCACCCAGGCTGTGGTACAGTGGCGTCAGCCTAGCTCACAGCAACCTCAAACTCCTGGGCTCAAGTGATCCTCCTGCCTCAGTGTCCCAAGTAGCTGGGACTACAGGCATGTGCCACCACGCCCAGCTAATTTTTACTATTTTTAGTAGAGACGGGGTGTCACTCTTGCTCAGGCTGGTGTCGAACTCCTGAGCTCAAGCGATCCTCCTGCCTCGGCCTCCCAGTGGACTTTTTAGAGTTGATCAAATTTCTAAGGCCAACGTTGAGAGTGGAGTGAGGATCAGAAGTGTCACGATCATGGGATACCTCTATTATCGGGTCCCACCAAGGATGTCAAGGCAGGACCCTGTATACTCTCCAGGTGCAGCCCAAATTCTCTCCAAATCTGCCCTCACAAGCTGATGTCCCTCCTGCGCAGAGCCAGAGCTGCGTACCATACCCTCTTCTCTATGGCTTATACACACCACGTGGAGCTTATTCCCTGGACTCCTGATCTGCCCCGAACATCCCCAGGAGGCCAGGCCGGCATTATTCCAATGGCCTCCAGGTAGCCTTCCTCCTGCCTGTCTCCCTAACACTTTCTGGGGCATTCCTCCTTCGCTATCAAAAACCCAGAGAGTTCCTTCCCACTGTGCAGAGAGCTCCCAACAACAAACACCTGGCCTGCCCCAACCTCTTCAACCTCTGCTCCATTACTCCCAAATGGTCTCCTATTTATTCTTGAGCAGTCAGCAATGTCCCCTCCTCCCTCTCAAAACCCACCCACGGAAACCATAAGCCTGACGGGGCCTGGGGCTGCATGGACAGAGCCCTCGGGGAACAAGAGTGCCAGAATGGGCTTGGTATATAAGAGATACCACACCATAAAAGGGGGCAGGAGGCTGGGAACTGCGACTTATGCCTTAAATCCCAGCGCTTTGGGAGGCCAGGGCAGGAGGATTGCTTGAGGCCAGAAGTTTGAGACCAGCCTGGGCAATATAGTGAGACCCTGTCTCTACCAAAAAAACCCAAAAAACAAATTAGCCAGACATGGTGGAGTGTGCCTGTTGTCCCAGCTACTTGGAGGCTATGATAGAAAGATCACTTGAGCCCAGGAGTTTGAGGTTAAGTGAGCTATGATTGCAACACTGCACTCCAGCCTGGGTGACAGTGATAGATCATGTCTCTAAAAATAAAAAATAAAAGCGGGGCAAGGACAGGAAAAGTGCCCCTAGGAAGGCACCAAGTGCATGAGACTTACTCTCTGGGGAGGAAATGCACAGCTCCAAATCCTGCTGAGCTCAGAGGGGAGACCCTTCATGTGCACAGCAATACCCCCTCAACACTAGGTTTTTCTGGCAGAGGCTTGCTCACTTACATGGCCTTGGCCATCACACAGTATAAGACAGATGGCTGGGGGTGGGGGGGAGGGCCCAGCTGCCTGATCTGAGCCTCACAGCCCATGTTCCAGACTGCCCAGGCGCAGTGGCTCTATGCCAAGGCCTGTCTGTAGGTGATCTCAAGCTCCATGGAGATGCGGAATGGAGCTTCACATCTCTTGCATTTTCCCCAGGTGCGCTGTGGGTAAGCAGTGACCACCAGAATGCAAACACAGGCTGGTCTCCAGCTCAGAGAGCCTGATGAAGTCCCCTCCCCCCAAAACACCCGAGACAAATCCCTCCCAACCCAGAGCTCTCTGCAGACGGTAGTGGAATTTGTTTTTAGGGTTAGCCAAGCTCCTGGTAATAGACAAGTACCAGCAAGGCCTGCCAGGGGTTTGACTCTGGAGCTGGAAACTGATGCTTCCCCCACACACTGGAAATCTCAGAGTCATGCCCTGTGGTTCCAGCAGAGCAGGAAGCAGGATCTCAGAACCCAGTCTTCCAGCTATCGCGGCAGCAGGAAGCCTGAGTCCACTCCCCACCCCATTCATCTGTCATTCTCCAACCCTCAAATAATCAATAGCCTGTTAGCAAGAGCGTGCAAGCTCCAATTAGATAAATTGCCTGACCAAAAATTGCTAGAATCAGGAACTCTTAGGCAGACCTAGAGACTTCTAGAAAGAGTCTTTCCTCTGTCAGCATCTCTTGGGAAATCTCTTTTTCTCCCTCCCATATGTAAACTCCATACTCCCTCTGCCAGCTGGACCTTGAATGGCCTGGTATCATGCAGAGCTCCAGGGGCCAGAGCTCCCAGAATGCAACGAGTTTCTCAACCTTCAGGCATTCACAGGTCTATTTTAAAATCTCAGTTTCAGCTACAACTTCACAAAGTTCTCCAGAGCCTTCTATCAGGACAACAGAACTTGCTGAGCACCCCTACAGGCTCCTCTGACCTCAGCTGGATGTGAACCTGCCCCTCTGGCCACTGCCTCCTCCTTTCTCCCTCCTGTACTTCTGTAGATGTCAGTCCCCTTATCTCAGTCTGACTCCTCTTGGCCATCCTCCAAAGCCCAGGCCCGCTCTTCTCCAAGGCTGTCCCTGACTTCCCCAGTCCATTTTAAGGCACCTGCCTAAAAAACGTGTCCCTCCAAGCACAGTCTGCAGGCCAGTAGCCTCAATACCACCTGAGTATCTGTCAGAAATGCAGACTCGAGAAATGCAGATTCGATAGGCCCCACCCCGACCTACTGAATCAGAAGCTACATTATAATGCGATCCCAGGGGATTTGCATGAATACTACAATCTGAGAAGCACTGGCCTCCACCACTCACTGGCAGAGCCCTGGTTTCGCTTCAATTTTTCTGCATGGAGGTGAGGACAAACGTCACTAGAATGGGACGCAGCGATCACCCCTTGCAAAGAAGCAAGTCCCTGCCAGCACCCCAGCATGCTCTGACGGCTCTATCCCAGGACACTGGGAGAGGCTTTCTCATCACCAATTCATACCCACTCGATCGTGCCAGCCGGATGGCCAATCCATATCTGAGAACCAAGTAAACATTAGGGCATTACCTCAGCATTACTGAGGGGACCAACATCAGGATCAGGCACTCGTCCCCCACTCGCTCCCTCTGTCACCACCTGTGTCTGCTCCTCTCACTCCTCCCCGTCCCCTCTATTAACACCAAAAGCTCACACTTGCCCTGAGGATGCTGGGAACCAAACCACAAGCTTTAACTGAGCCTTGAATCAAATCTAATTGGACTGGAATGGTCCCAAGGGAGGCAGTTCACTGCTGGGCACTCCGGGCTTTCGACTGAGTATTGGGGGACTATTCTCTGGTTTCTCAAGCTGTCATTTAATACCAGTGTGGGCCCGTTTACTGCCCAGTGCAGTAGGTAATGTGAGAGCCAGATTTTCTGCAGAACTCACCTGTCCACCTAAAATCTGAGAGTGACAGTGGGCCAGGCCTGAGCTCTCCACAAGGCTGACCACTCTGCAGGAAGCACCAGGGGGTCTAGGGGGTCTACAGTGACCCCTTCACCATGGGCCCACAGGTCCTAGTTAGAGTCCTAAGTCCCGCCTCACTCCTACCCACCCCTCCCCTAAGAGAGGTGCAAACAGGCGCCCTCCCCTGTGCCTGTGACAGAGCAGGCCTAAAGAGGAAGGCTTCCCTCCCTTCCTCACACCACCTTTGAGTACAAGGCCTGGAGACCCCCCCAGGGAGGGAAGTCCTTGACAGACCCCATAGCCACACCTGGAAGCTGACAGGCTCTCAAGCGCTGCAGGCAAAGTGGCATGAGGCTATTGAGTGACACTTGCAGGAAAGGCTGGCCAGGGCCAGAGAGGACCCAGCTCAAGCCCCTGGAAAGAAAGACAGCTGCTCCCAAAACTCTTTCCCTTTCGTGGGTACACGAGAGACATAGACGGCACCTTGGCGGACCCAGGTCTGTCCTGGGGGAGGGGACCCTCACTGCCCTGGCAGAATCTGTCATCCTGCAAAGCTAAGCTCGTCTCGCCTCCCACGTAAGGCCGGCACACGTTCTCTTCTTCACAGCCTCCCGGGGAGCACAACATCATGCTCCAGCTTGCAGCGTTCGCTGCTTCCTGCAACAGCCTTGTCTCCTACCCAGTCGGCATCCTTCCTAAGGCCCTACCAGTCTTACTTTTTCCGTACCTGCCTCCAGCTCCCAGCGGTGCAGAAACTTAAGAGATTTTTGCAGCTATCAGGACTATCAGTGAATCCAAAGACACAAGCTGACGGCTTGCTGGCTGAATCTGGCCCCCAGGTTAGCGTTTGTTGGCACACAGAGTGCTGTTTAAATATGTAAATTAGATCTGGATACATGGGATCCTTGCTGTTGTGTGGCAAACTGGACAGAGATGAGAAGCAGGTGCTCCTTGAGACAGCATGCTCGCTCTAGCAGATGCTGGGGAGACCCTGCCCCGCATCCTCCCAACCACCTGCAGCTGTGGAAGACTGCTCCCGTGCCTGGTGACAGCTTCCCACTGCCAGTGCCTGCACCTCTCTGCTCTCTGCCTGAAGACATTCTCCAGCACTAGCTGGCATTCAGGACAGCCCAGGAGTGCCAGCAATTTGACACCTCCAAAGAAGTTCTCAACCCATGAGGTACAGGAGTAAGTGGATTAAAAAAAAAAAAAACAACCTACTGCAATGGTGCAATTGAGGCATGATTATTCCCAAGGTCCTCAGTGGGACTGGGTTCTGGTGACCCACAGTGGCAATACACTTCTTAATTTACCCTTTATTGTGGTTTCCTTTTCCCAGTCCTTCCCTTGTGGTGACTGGAATCACAGCCAAATAAACTATCTACTCCCAAGTCCTTATCTCAGGGCTCACTTTTGGGGGAACTCAAACTGAGGCATTCTGCTAGTCTCGCTTTGTCATTTTTGCATTATCTGCCTGGCCCTCAGAGCATGTGCCCCTGACTGAGAGCTGCAGGATATACCCCCCACCCCCCCACACCCAGGAGTCTCTCCAATATCACCTGGATGGGGACAGAACACACTCACCTCCCCCGAGTAACTGTACTTGCCCCTGAGGATCTGCCGGTACAGCCGGGTGCGGTTGTCGTCCTCAAAGGGCATGGTGCCACTGAGCAGGATGTAGGCGATGACACCCAGTGCCCACATGTCCACGGAGTTGGTGTAGGGCTTGCGGACCAGGACCTCGGGGGCAATGTACTCAGGCGTGCCACAGGTGGTCTTCATCAGGCAGTCATCGCCCTTCTTGCGGGCGCTGGCCAGGCCGAAGTCAGTGATGATGATTTTGGAGTCGGTGCCCGGGTGGTAGTAGAGCAGGTTCTCAGGCTTGAGGTCTCGGTGTGTGATGCCCAGTGCGTGCAGATACCGGACACCGTCCAGCACCATCTGCAGCACCCGAGTGGCGTCCCGCTCGGTGAAGGAACCCTTGGCGATGATGCGGTCGAAGAGCTCTCCACCCGTGGCCAGCTCCATGACCATGTACACTCGCTCCTGGGTCTCAAACACCTCCACCAGCTGGATGATGTTGGCATGACGCACCCGGCGCAACACGCGCAGCTCAGACTCGCACACCTCCCGCCCCTCCCGGTACTTGGTCTCGATCATCTTGATGGCGTATGGCTGCCGGGTAGCCCGGTGCTCCACGCGTACCACGCGGCTGAAGCTGCCTCGGCCAATCAGGGCCTTGATGTCGTATTTAGCTGTCACACGTGGGTCGAACTTGGCCCTGTACTTAGCCACCCTGGCCCTGCGTGGTGGTTCTGAGGGAGGCTCTGTGTGGCCAGTAGTAGGGGCACTGGGGCAGGGGTGTGCATACTGACTGGCTGATGGGAGCCCGGCTTTGAGAGGGCCAACACTGTCCACCTCCGTGATGAAGTGCTTGTACACATCATTCTCGCTGCCACTGAAGGGCTCCACCTTCTTGACCAGATCCAGCTGGACATCCTTGGGTGGCTCAGGAAGGACCTTGCTTGTCCCACAGCCCATCACGGACACGAGGGCATCCTCTCCAGCGAGGCTGGCAGGACCTGCTCTGCAGGCAGTGCCCTGTCTACACCTACGCAGACAGAAGAGAGGACAAGTCAGCATGGCTGGAACACCTCTGAAAGGAAACCGACCACCCTCCTCAGCCCCTCCCCCTCAATAAACCTAGTCTGATTAAGACTGAAGTCTTGACTCTAATATGGTTCCCTAGAAGGGAAGATGGCTTTGGTGCTCAGAGGCCAGGCTCAATGGAGGGTCTAGTCGAAAGGCTGGGTTTGAGCACCATGGCCTTGACTTACATCTCCCTGGGTCTCAGTTTCACGCTGCTCTTCAACCCCGAGAGGCGGCAGGAACATGCACCAAGCTCGATGTCACCCTCCTCTCTACTCTGCCTGGGCCCCTTTACCTAATGGAAGTCCCTTGTTTCTAAAATGTTAAAATCATTCCTCTCGTTGCTCTGACTCATCTTCTCTGGAAAGGGGGTGTGGAGTGTCGGAGGCCTGCTCTCCAACACCATCACTCAGCAGGGCTCAGAAAGCTGCTCCTCCAAGGCCTCCCTACTGGATATCTTTCCCGTCCCTTTAGGCCCCCTACAGGGGTTGGTTCCCCCTGCAACAAACAACAAAGCACTTCCCTGGGTTTCTGCCCTAACCTCACTCTCCTGGATGGCTTCCACTGCTTCACTGATGCACCAGTCCCACCCTGGCAATTTAACACCCTGTCCAGGGTCCCTCACCTCCCCAGTGTACCACACGGATGGCTAAAATCCCAAACAAGGTCAAGAGATGGCTGGAATCAATCTCAGTGAACTTGGGACAACAAGCCTCAGCATATTGCCACCAGGTGACTGCAAAAACTAGCCTGGTCTTTATTCAAGAGCCAAAGGGGTCGTTGAGCTCAGAGAAGACAGTGGCAGTTCCATCCAGATATGAATCAGGATATGGATCGGGGCACCCTGCTTCCTTGGGATGAGGATCCAGGAGCCCTCCCCACTTCCTTCCCGGACAGAGATGATTGGACCATTATTCCCCTGGGGATGCTGGGGCCCTGGACAAGGTGAAGTGCTGAAGTTACTGCTTTCCGGAGATCACCACCTTCCTACCAAGACTACTTTTCTCTAAGTCTATCTGAGGCCCCGTGGGTTGAAGAAGATTGCTGAGAATTTCCTATTAATTATGACACATAGAATTGGGAGTGAAATGATCAATTCGGGTATAACATTTATGAAATATCTACTAGGTGCCAGGAATGACTAGGATATGGTCCAATGTAGGTTATACCTTAACACACAAAAAAAACAAGTAAAACATGTCAATAAACTCAGTCTAAATGAAAAGAAACTCATAAAAACAGATAATTTCAAGTGTTAAGCTTGAAAAACGGTAGTAGATATGTGTAGAGTGAGGTGGGGGTAAGGGAAAGCTTCCTGAAGGAGGTGACCTCCATGCTGAATGTTGAAGCAAGAACGAGTCAGATGTGGAAAGGTGGGAGTGCTGTTTCAGGCAGAGAGAGTAACACACTCTAAGGCCCAGAAGCCCAGAGGAGTACTGTGTGCCTAGGAACAGGCAGTTCAGAGGTACAGAGCCAGGGCCGGGGAGCTGAAGTTTTGGAAGGTCAGAATGAGTCAGGTCATGGGGAGCAGCACAAGTTACAGTGAGGACGAGGACCTTCCTGGCAGGTGAGGGAGAGCTATGAAAGGGTTTATGAGGACAGAGAGGTGATCAATTCTATGTTTAGAAAGGAGGATGGTTGGGCGAGGTGGCTCATGCCTCTGATTCTAAGCACTCTGGGAGGTCAAGGTGGGAGGATTGCTTGAGCTCAAGAGTTTGAGAGCAGCCTGAGCAAGAGTAAGACCCCGTCTCTAGTAAAAAATAGAAAAATCAGCCAGGCGTAGTGGTGAACACCTATAGTCCCAGCTACTCAGGAGGCTGAGGCAGGAGGATGGCTTGAGCCCAGGAGTTGGAGGTTGCTGTGAGCTAGGCTGACGTCACAGCACTCTAGCCCAGGTGACAGAGCAAGACTCTGTCTCAAAAAAAAAATTTAAAAAAAAGGAAGGATATGGTTGGACTGGAAGTGTCAGAGTAGACTAAAAGGGCCGGTGAAGTGTGGTGCCCCAGATAGTGGAGTGGCATCGAGAGATGTCAGCAGCAGAACCAACAGGGGCTGAAGGGTGGGCACAAGTGGCAGCAGGGAGGCATGAGGGCAGCACTCCAGTCCTTCGCTCGGCTCCTGGGGAAAGGGTCAGGAGTGCAGTGGGCAGATGGGTTTGGGAAGCAGTGGGAAGAGTACAGTTTTAGATACACGTGGTACACATGGAACATCTATGTGACATTTTCCGTGGGTTGTGGGATGTAGAATTTGATGTCGGAAAAGAGCTGGTCAGAGTCAGAGACTCTGTGCTGCTCAAGGGTAGTGCTTGGGGCTAAGAGGCAACACTTATACCTCCTCACCCCCTGGTGAAGCTGGCAACTGATCCCATCAAAGGCAGCAGAGAGAGGCCCAGGCAGGTTTAACTGTGACACCTTGGGGGTCACAGAGAACCCACAGAAGCCATCAGATTACAGAGAGTCAAGGACCTGAATTCGAGGTGGTGAGGCCAGTACTGACCAATATGGCCAACTCTTTCAAAGAACAAGCTCATTACTGAAACACACCCAAGACCTTCATTTACAAATCCATCAGATAACAAAGGAGGAATTGGGAGACCACAGCTTAAGGGTTCAGGTTTTAATCAATACATCAGTAATTCTCAGCAGAATGAGGGGTTTGGTTTTGTTTTTAGATGAGGTTTAGCTTTCTTCATGAGAGGGAAAGATTCCTCCACCAACACAAAGCTCTTCAGGATTTGTTGCTATTCTCGAGCAAACTCCCAGGAGGTCCCACACCGCCCTACATGGCAACTTAGAAAATAATATTTAAACAAAGGCATTTAGGAACAAGGTTTCTTTTCACAAAGGCCACAGATGTGAACTATGGACTCTGGAATTTTGACGATTCATCTCTTCCTTCAGGGAAAACGGGCAGTAAAGGGTTGAAGCTCAGGAAAGAAACAGCTCTTGGGCCAGTATTCCTGAGGCAGAACAGACCCCTAATCCTGGATCCCCAAGACCACTTGGTAAGCAACATCTACTACTATTCAGAGGCAAGACAAACTGTGCAAGGGTGACAGCACAGCCACTCAGATGTCACTTCTTCCTGGTGAGGAGGCAGGATCCTAGATTCACAAAATAAGTAGCTGTCTCCAGGAGTACACACTGGCTCTTTTTGTTTAAATGTGCATACCTAGTCTTGTCCTGATAGGAAAAATTAAAGCTTATAAAAGAAAAGGCCTGGCTTTTCACCTTAAACAAACAAAACTTGCAAAGGGATCTAAAGTAAGTCAGCAATAAGAGAGCCAAAGATTTTCCCCTCTGACCTTCCTTCTCTCTTCCTGGGACATAGTTTCTTTTGCATTCATCCCGATTAGAAACTCTTAAAAGATGAGCTGATACTAGTACTCCACTATCCCAACTACAGATTGAAAGTGGAGGAGCCGCCGGGTGCGGTGGCTCACGCCTGTAATCCTAGCACTCTGGGAGGCCAAGGTGGGAGAATTGCTTGAGCTCAGGAATTCAAGATCAGCCTGAGCAAAAACAAGACCCCGTCTCTACTAAAAATAGAAAAAATTAGCCAGGTATGGTGGCACATGCTTGTAGTCCCAGATACTAGGGAGGCTGAGGCAGGAGGATTGCTTGAGCCCAGGAGTTTGAGGTTGCTGTGAGCTATGATCATGCCACTACACTCTAGAATAGGTAAAAGAGCAAGACCCTATCTCAAAATAAAATGTTTAAGACACATATATGGAAAAAATATCCTAGAAAGGTAGAAGAGAAACTGCTAAAAGTGATTGCCTCGGCCGGGCGTGGTGGCTCACGCCTGTAATCCTAGCACTCTGGGAGGCTGAGGCGGGAGGATCACTCAAGGTCAGGAGTTCAAGACCAGCCTGAGCAAGAGGGAGACCCCATCTCTACTATAAATAGAAAGAAATTAATTGGCCAACTAAAAATATATAGAAAAAATTAGCGGGGCATGGTGGCTCGAGCCTGTAGTCCCAGCTACTCGGGAGGCTGAGGCAGAAGGATTGCCTGAGCCCAGGAATTTGAGGTTGCTGTGAGCCAGGCTGACACCACGGCACTCTACTCCGGGCAAAGAGTGAGACTCTTGTCTCAAAAAAAAAAAAAAAAGGGATTGCCTCTGGATGTGCAGGAATGTGAAGGGAATGGGTAGAAGGAAGGAAGGGGGATTTTAACTTCTCACTTTAAACACACTTCTGTGCTGTTGCTATATTTTAACACCTTTCAGACCACTTACCAGTTTTCTCATGTTTCACGCGCCACCTGTTATGGACCTTAGATGTCAACACACTGTCTTGTCCATTAGGGAGAGTAGAGGTTTACCGCCAAATTTGAAAATGAAAACATCAAGAATGAAGAAAGGTGACATAATAAATAAATGTTTTATGCAGTACCATATGTTAAAAAAGTACTAGGAATTTTAATTGTTTAATTAGTTGTTTAATTGTTTTTGTAAATAAAAATGTTATAATTATTGAAAAACAACACCTAAAGTGCATTATGATCTGTAGTTATGATGATTTAAATAACGTGCAGTTGGCCCAAAAATGTGCGGTCTCTGGCGTATGTCTTAGAGATTTCTATGTGATACAAAATGTGATATAAAAGGCACCCTCTGGACTTAAGTAGCAAATAGGCTGCATGGCCAAACACCAAAGCCTTGCTCATGTCAATGTGTAAGTTTCCAAGGCATTATAGAACTACAGTCTGTGATATCCACAAAATATGTAAGACAGCATTGTTTACTTTCCAGAAAAGCAACAAATAAAGATATTAAAAGAGAGGCTAGGCTGGGCACGGTGGCTCACGCCTGTAATCCAAGCACTCTGGGAGGCCGAGGCGGGCGGATCACTCAAGGTCAGGAGTTCAAAACCAGCCTGAGCAAGAGCAAGACCCCGTCTCTACTATAAATAGAAAGAAATTAATTGGCTAACTAAAAGTATATATAAAAAAAATTAGCTGGGCATGGTGGTGCATGCCTGTAGTCCCAGCTACTCAGGAGGCTGAGGCAGGAGGATCGCTTGAGCCCAGGAGTTTGAGGTTGCTGTGAGCTAGGCTGACGCTACAGCACTCTAGCTGGGGCAACAGAGTGAGACTCTGTCTCAAAAAAAAAAAAAAGAGAGGCTAAATTACTTTTCTGTGAGTTAGCATCCCAAGGTCTATACCTGCCATGGATCTAGGATATCATTGGGGGGGGAGCAGTATTAGAAGGGGAGGTAGAGAAAGATTATATCAGACACTGTATAGATAGATAGTCTTTAATTCTTACAAATGAGACTCAAAGTTGTCATGCAAATTCATGTGATATGTCATTCCAGTCCCAAATCCTTGCATAAATGGGCAAAGGGTGGCTTGTCTAAATCCTTCAGTATGTACAAGTTTATATTTAAATAACCTTCTGTAAAATAGCTTTCCTTCAATCTCTATACATATTCATGAAGACACACCGTCAGCATTGAAAGATAGCCAAGCAGAAAAGAGAAAAATCCTATCACACTGACAAGACAATTTCCTTGGTTAATGTAATCAGCACAGCTACATTTTTGGTTAATCTGAATTTAGTTCAAATAGCTAAGAGCTTTATTCACTTTGTGACAAAAATTAGACACTTGCAAAATAAGTTTCTGACAATTCATATAAATTTATTTTTGCAATAATGATTTAGTGTAGGAAGCTTTTTAAAAATGCATTGAATTGGCATTAGATCAAGATGAAATAACCTGATTTCTAAAAATGCACTACATCAAATGCTTTCCAAGGCTTCTGTCAAAGCAGTCTGAGGTGTTTGCTTAGCAATTATGCAATTTTTTACTTCATTTTATTTTTTGCTTTACTTGGAAAACTTACCAACATAATTTGCCAACACACTTTTTAAACCAGATTATTTTAAACCAGATTACTTTATCTAATGCTTAAGACTGAATGACAAGCGAGACAGAAGGGAAGGAGACTTTAATGCCAACTTGCCTGGAATTATGTTTTAGTAGGAAAATAGGACTGCTGAGGATATAACACAAGGTAGTTCTGGGGGATGGGCATGCTTGAAGCTCTGGCTCGGGTGGGGCAAAGGAAATACCTGTAAACTAAACATTTGTACCCCTGTAATATGCTGAAATAAAAATAAATAAAATAAAAATATGGATTCCCACATTTCATCCCTTGAGGTTCTAATTCCTAAGATTTGGGATGGAACTCAGGAGTGTGTATTATTAAAAACACTGATGAATTTTAGGATTGGGCCAAAGTGGTGTTACGGAAAGAACACTGACCTAGTCACAGCGTTCAAAACACCAGTGTTGCCACTTCTTCTGTGTGTCCTTATCCAAGTCATTTAATCTCACTAGGTCTAAACTTCCTCAGTTGCAAAAGTAAAAAACAAAACAACAAAAATAAGAAAAAGGTTTGGTTTTAATCAATAAACCCTGTGAGGGCGGGAACCGGGTGGAGTTTGCTCAGGGCCCTGTCCCCGGCACCTGGCACAGAGCAGCTCTCCACTAGCGTCTGCTGGCTAGTTCACTATTTAGATGAGCTGGAGAGTTCCTTTGCCTTTAAATTATACGATTCTAAAGTAAAGAAGTAATAAAACAATGCATTGGGCCCACCAGTTACAAAATAATAATTATTGTCAAAATAAAACAAAACGTAAACTGACAAAGGCCCCACTCCTTGTTCCTGGTTGCACTTTCCCGGTGAGCATTTCAAAGGGTGCGCCTTGGTCACTGGATTTCACATCCTCCCTGGGCGGTGACGGTGAAAGGCAACACCTTGGAAGCACTTAGCACAGTGTTTGGCTCACAGTAGATGCTCAGTACAAGTGAGCTGAATCAGGAAAACACAGTGAATTCTGCGGAAAATGACGCAGAAGAATACAAGTTCTCTTGCTACATGGACAGCCGTACTGCAGTCACAGCATAATTTTTAGGGCTTTTTTTACTTTAGTCCTAAAACATACTGTCAGGTAACAAATCCAGAATTGTCAGAAACTTTCCCTGGCACGTGGAGATTGTACAGAAACAAGTATTTTTGAAACCGATTATAGAGGAAAAATAAATCTGGAAAACTCTGCTTACAACATTTTAGGTTTATTTCAAAACCAAATTCTCTTATTTATTTTTCAAAATGTATTAAATTACTCTATTTAAATACTTCCTTATGTTATATATCTAATCTAACTTAGAGAAACGGTTCTCAAAGTGTAGTCCCCACAGTAGAGCATCAACATCACCTGGCAATGTGTTATAAATGCGAATTCTTAAGCCTCTTCCCAGACATAATGAGTCAGAAACTCTGGGTGTGCGGTACAGAATCTGTGTTTTAACAAGCTCTCTGGGTGATTCTCATGCACACTAATGAATGAGAACCACTGACTTAGGGTGAAAAAGACTGGCATAAAAAGCGAATTCAAAGAAGGCTGAATTCAACTTTTCATATGCCTCCTACAATGTATCGGAAACAAAAAGACCACACCAGGTATCTAGTCAACTGTTTATCAACACATTCAATTAGCAAACATACAACAAATGATTTTTGTGTAATAAGTTTCCTCCCTTTGAAAAAAATCCTGAAATACTGATCTTGAAGTTAAAAAAAAAATGTAAATCCCTGGCTTTTAGGATATTCAAGTCCTAAACTCTTAATTTTATAAGTAAAATACAAATTTTTAATAAAAATATTACCAAGCATTACCAAACCTAATTTTAAAATTATTAAAAACATGAACAATAGAAAATGTGGCTATGGATATACAGTACAAAGTCACAAGGACTTTTATTTTTAATCCAAGTGGCAATTCTGATTTAGAGCTCATAATGTATAAGATTCTAAGGATAACTAGATATTGCAAATTTATGATTCTATGTTCTACGTAAGAAAAGCTCTTAGCTACAGAGTTATGAACATCTTATAGCCACATTCTGTCAATAATCAGCAAATTGGGAAGAGATTTTTAATTTGAAGGCCCAGTAGACACGGGGTGCTGGTGAGAGACGCCCACCCGTCTATGGTCACATCCTACCGTCACAAGTCAAGGAATTTGACAAAACACAGTAAGAAGGTATGGAATTAACGCCCATTTGAGATTGCTCCGCAGCTTGAGAGAACACGAGTCCTAAGTATGGTTTTCCAACATTTTCCCCAAGCCCTAAAATTCACCCAGGAGGAAGAGGTCGACTTAAATGCATAAGAAGAAACAAACCTGCCCATACATAACAGTCCTAGTCAGGAATATTAAACGGCAGCGAGCTGATGACCTCCCCTGCTTCGGTGACGATGGCGTCGTACACCCAGCGCCGGTTGCAGCGGCACTCAGGCCCACACTTGTTGGAGTTGCACTTGGGGCAGGGGTAGAAGCAGCCCAGGCAGTTCTTCTCTAGGCAGTCGCACAGGTCCGCCTCGTTACAGAGCAGCCTGCCGCTTTTGTCGTACTTCCTCATAACTCTGCGAAGGAAAAGCGTGACGCCAACATGACAGTGCAATTGTCCTCAACATGGAGAATACATCATTGTGCAGCAAACTTCACACACATGACCCTTTTACCCTGAGGGACCAGCACCCTAGACATTACCCAGAAACACTCCAGGATATTCTATGGCAGTGATGTCGTGGGGAATTCAATCAATAGGCAGTCAATTTCCAACACAGCCAGGCTTGTCATCTAGAGTAACACTTCATTTTTCCAGCATTGCTGGAAAATGTAACAAGCCACCTAAGAAAATGATGAGGAATAGCTGACTAAAGCTTCTTCCTACGAATCCTCCAATTTTTTCTTTAAAATATGACCATTCTTGATGGATTTTTCCCTTATAAATTACACTCTTTTATCTTTCTTAACAGCACTATACTGAATACGACTACTACGTTTCTTAATGACTCAAGATGAGAACTGTCACTTACTACACTATAATCATTTAAAGAAAGAAAAACTCCTTTGCTAACAGTCTCCAAGTGCCATTTTTTTCCTGTTCTTTTCTGATTCTGTTTCTCACCCAGCGTGGCAGAGAGAGCAGGTGACGAGCTGGTAGGACCACACATCACGAGCTCTGAGCGAGGGCAAGGTGTTCTGTGCCGCAGGAGGGCACCACAGTGGGGACCTTGCCTGGGAGTCCCACACTCTCTCCGTCAGCCTCTGTAACGTGCACAGGGGCAAAGGATTGTCGCAGGAATTACACCACCCTCTCAAAACCAGATCATTTTGAAGTAAATCCTTCAAACTGAGCTGTTTGAAAGCCTTAGAACAACAAACAAAAACGTCTCTGTACAGCTTGTATCCATTATTAACAGTTGAAGTCCAAAAGGCTGGCCCTAAGCTGGTATGGTAAAATTATGTACTTCTGGGCCCTTTGTCCCCAAGCAGACATATCACCCCCTCTCCTCCTGTCCAGGTAAGCAATGCTGCTCTGTCCTTCCCTTTCCCGATACCCAGGCCAAGGTGAGGATCAGTCATTATGCATGCTTACTGCCTGATATTCACACTCTAGCAGGAACGCCTTCTAATGAGGATTTACATGTAAAGTGCTTTGTCTATGGAATGAGACCTTTTTCAAGTCCCCAGGAAATTCAGCAGAAGAGATTTAAAATCTATTAAAGGAATGATGGGGTTGGATGGTCCTGAAACCAACCTAGAGCACAGGTCGGATTCCACCCTTCTCTCTTTGCCTTAACCCAAACACTCCCCTGCCTCGACTCAGACATCAAGACACAGATTTTATGGTTTCCTGCCCATACAATGCTATCTTTTGTAAAATTCTGAACTATCACACACATAAAAGTATACAAACATATGCTACATGCATAAAGAGGAATAAAAACTTCTGTGTGCCCATAGCCCGGCTTAATAAGAATATGGCAGCTTTTCCTGTTCATGACTCACTGGTTGCTTCCCTCTATCCCCTCCAAAAGGAACCAAGCCTTGATATTATAAAAATCACTTCCTTGTTTTACTTTAAGTTATGCCACATATGTATGTGTGCCCAAGCACATTGTAATTTTTCTTCCATAATTTGCTTTTTTCTTCCATAATTTGCTTTTTCACCATGATTTGACATTTTTCCATGATGGTACATGTAGCTGTATTCAAATATTTGTACTTCTATACATATTACACTGTATGAATATAACACAGTTATTTATGTTTTCTGTTATTATGGGCATTTGGATGATTAACACTATGTTCTTAGCTATAAAAGTGATGTTATGAAACTTCTTAAACATGTCTCTTCTCATACATGTATAAAACTCTTCCCAGGATATATACCCAGGAATGAAGACGTTAGGTCCTAAGGCACATAGGTAATGCCAAGCTGTTTTTAAATAGTGGTTGTACTATTTTACACTCAAATCATGTCCCATAGCTTCATCAATTTTGATATCATCAATTTTGATATCATCAGACTAAACTCTGACTATCTGGGGAGTATGGTGCTTCTCCATAGTGTACTGATGAGGTTCAGTATCCTGAGTATTTCTTAGCTGTTTCTTCCATGAAATGCCTGTTTATTATTTTATTAATTTTTCTGTTAGGATGTTTATACTTTTCTTATTAACTTTTAAGATTCTTTATGTATTTTGGATACTGATTTTTTTATATGATAAATAACTTCTCCCACTTAGTGATCTGTCTTTCAGTGTTTTTAGGATGTCTTTTAATGGGTATAAGTTATTAATTTTGATGTACGATTGGTTTATTTTATACTTCTGAAGCACTAACAATCATTGTACTTCATGGTAGCCCTGAAGAGATTGGATATTCTGAGCCCATTCCTGTATTTCCCCTCTAATGATACATTTTTGTTACTTTTTTTTTTTTTTTTGAGACAGAATCTCGCTCTGTTCCCTGGGTGAGAGTACAGTGACCTTAGCCTAGCTCACAGCAATCTCCTATCATCCTCCTACTTCAGCTTCCCTAGTAGCTGGGACTACAGGTGCATGCCACTACACCCTGCTAATTTTTCTCTTTTTAGTAGAGACAGGTCTCATTCTTGCTCAGTCCTGATCTCAAGGGATCCTCCTGCCTTGTCTCCCAGAGTGCTAGGATTGCAGGTGTGAGCCACCACGCCCGGCCTATCTTTGTTACTTTAAATCATCTTTCCTACTAAAGCTATTACTCTAGTACAGAGCCATTGGCCACTGAATCCTTTTTTAAAAAAACTGATTCCTAGTTTGGGATTATAATCTATTTCTCTATTTCTTGATGTTGCTAACTTCCAGACATATGGGATGCTATTGTACTTTAGAAGAGATATTTTTAAACCATTAAAAAAAAGAGGCAAACTTTAATTACTTTGCTTTGTCAAGGAGAGCTCATGCACTTTATGATCCCACAAATCAAATATAATAAGTCATGACCTTACTTGTATTTTGCAGAAAAATACTCATTCATCTTTGACATCCGTGCTTTCTTTTTCTGCTGCCTTGTTTCAGGATTAAAGTCAGCTACCTGTGGGCCAGGGTTTTGAAACGCCAAGCATTTTAACTGCCGCTCTATTTGTTGCTGTGAAACAAATAAAACATATTAGCAGTAAGAACTGGATAGTTTTATCTGTTTTACATCGTCACAAAATGAACCATCTCTAACTTTCACCATAATGGCATGAAAGCATATATGTTTTACACAAAGAAAGAAACAGTTGAATTAAGTTTTCAAAGATGGTATAAGTTTTCTTAAATTAGGCCATTCTTTCTGAATAAAGAAATACATAGTATTTAGTGTGCACAAGTCAATTAAAAAAAGAAATACATAATATAAAACTCATATAATTAAAAGGTAAAAATAATCAAGGGGGAACAGAAGAATTCATTTTACACCTGCAAAACAGCAGTCAGCTTTCCAAATTTGATGGGGATGAGCATCAGAACCAGCATTTTACAGTGGATAAGGACAAGGGAGTAAAAGCCCTTCCTCAGCTGTTAGCTGAAGACACCGGTATAAAGTGTTTCAAACCATAGTGAGAACCCAGAGTCCACACGGCCCTGCCCTGCTCAGTGCTCTGGGATGGGATTCAGAGCTGCTCCCTGTCCTGGGAGTGTGGGCTCCATCTGGAGCTCTGGTTCAGAACACAGCCACCTGAAGGATCCACTCTCCGTCAAAGCCTAGTTTGAACAAGAGCAATCTTGCTAAAATGCCTTTCTAGAGTGTTCTAGAGTAGTTCAAAGTCTCTGTTTGGGAGCTTTTATAATTAGAAATTAAATAGGGCCTGATCTGGAAAACAAACAACAAAGTGCTTCAATCGAATACTGCACTGACATCTTACTTTGAACATTTATCATATGTCATGAGGGAAGGGAAGGCTGTTTTGAAGGATTTTAGAAGAAAAAAATCTGAGTAGCTCAAAAACATATAGGCTGACAGATACATGAAATACTACATTTGGACACAAAAGGGGAACTTTCAATGTATGAATTTCAATGCAACATATTACTTAACACAATCTCATGGGCTCTTCTGCAGTTTATTTAGTTGATAATAGTCTAAAATATTATAAATATGTTTCCTTAAATTTTTCTCTTGGTGTGAATATAAGGTTATGAACTTAACCTTATGAAACAGTACTGCATTAGGTTTGACTATGAAATAAGAATGATTTAGTACCATTTAGTACTAGTCTCAGTAGCGTAGCGGGAGGCTAAGAACAGAGACACCAGGGTAAGCCCACCTGCGCTCAAGTCTTGGCTCTGCCACTTGTTAGTGTTGTGCCTTGAGCAAGTTCCTACTTCTCTAAGCCTTAGTTTCTCCATTTGTAAGACAGGGTTAGCAACAGTATCTTGTAATGAGAATTAGATGAATTAATATATACCATGTTTTAGAACCACTACATGACATCATAAAAACAAATAAGGGTTTCTTAACCACTTCGGTACGGCGCTTACCGGCTGCGAAACCTTGCCCGCAGCTGCCACTCATAGTTTGTGCTGTGCATTGACGACGAATCCGTTTTGCTCTTGTGTGATGAGGAAAGCTTTAAAGCACTGAAAGCTTGTTTTACTTTACAGGCAGCTTTAGGAAAATAACTATAATAACTCCTACTAAGGACTTGTTAAAA
>CAUYPO010057819.1:0-33341 GCA_963574435.1 Cheirogaleus major
AAGCATTTATCATTTCTTTATGTTAGGAACATTCCAATGCCACTCTTTTAGTTATTTAAAGTATACCATAATTTATTGTTAATTATAGTCACTTTGTTGTGCTATCAAATATTGTTCATTCTATCTAACTATCTAACTATATTTTGTGCCTATTAACCATCCCCACTTCATCCCCTCTCCCTGCTACCCTTCCTATCCTCTGGTAACCATCGTTCTAATCTCTTCTACTATGAGATCAATTGTTATAATATTAGCTCCCACATGTGAATGAGAACATGAGAGATTTGTCTTTCCATGCTTGGTTTATTTCACTTAACATGTATTAAATTTATATTTATGATAAATATAATGTAAATAAAACATAGAGTAACATGGACTGTTGTAAGAAAGTTGCTATCTGACTGAACAACTAATCAATATATTTTTATTGAATATTCATCATGTAATTTATGATGAACACAATTTTAAAGAAAATACTAGTACTATGGCCACAACCATTGTTATATATTGAAACATTTACTATGTTTTGGATGTTGTGCACCAATAAGATAAATTAATACTTTTGATCACTGTCCCATAAAAGTTTAAGATATAATTTGTATAATAAGGAACAGCCACAAATGATTATAATAGGAAACAGTATAAATAAGTGGAATGTAACGTTTCAGATGTTTAGGAGTTGGAGATCATCTCCTGATGGGTTGGCCAAGAAAAGCTTGATGGAAAAGGTAGCATTTGACCAGGACACTGAAGGATCATTTAATGGATTTTTTTCCCTTTTTTTATTGTTTGTCCAATATCCCTTCAGTGGTGGAGAAAATTAATGCTCACTGGATATCTCGGTATTCCATTATGTTTCCCATGTTCCCTTGAGGCAGCATTGGGGCCAATGCGACTAAATCCTCGGAAATTGGAATGTGAGAGAAGTGATGCATCACTTCTGGTCTGAAGCACTTAATAGTGTTGACTGCTCAGCTCCCCTTTGTCAGTGCCTCTAAATTATGATATGACAGAGCCATGACATGGAAGCAATCTAGGTCCCTGAGTTACTGTGTGAAATAGAGTTACCTGTTTTACATCACACTTTATATGAACAAAACATTCGTTAAGTCATTAAAATGTAAGGGTTAGTTTTTTGTGGCACCTAGCATTAATTGTCCTGAATAAACAACTCCACTTTTTGGCTAATGGTACCCTGCTTTTCCTTTGATGGAATTCCTTTTCCCTCATTCCACATGATCTTGGGGAGAACTTTTTAATCATAGATCTCTACAAACTCTACAAAGGGGTTGGACAATGACTTAATTTAGGACAATTAGATTTAGGAATTTAATCTAAAATTGAGGGAAACAGGGACTGTACAGTTTAAAGCTTAGCCATTTTAATGGCAGCACCCATAAAAACAACTTTCCTTGAGCTCCTGATTCTCAGTGCTGCCCTACCGGGACCACGATTGCCTTCTTTTTCTTTGTTTCTGTGAACTATCCAATATTTCCACAATAGATTCCATTTCAATTCAGTTGAATAGAGATGGTTTCTGTTTCTTATAACCAAAGGTTCTTAATGATTATAGGTGGGGAGGATTTTTACATCTGAAATTATACTCCAAAGTCCAGAATAAAGATATTTTAGATAAAATAAATCCAGTTTGCTGTAGAGTTGCATGGAGATGTAAGTTACAGAAGCTAAGTTAGGGTCATGAATGCCAGACTATGAATTTTGGATGTTAGCCTCTGGGCTCAGGGGTTATAAAATCAAATGCCTTCAGGCGACACACAGGATACATAAAATTGTAAAGCTGTACAAGGTATAAAGCAATAAGTACTAAACTGATTGTGTTACCCAGTCCAATCCCTACTCGATTTCATTGCCTTTTAAAGTTCCCTGCAGGCCAAACAAAACAACGAAGCTAAACATATCTTCTAGTTCTCTTCTCTCCAGGGGCTACCAGTTTAAAAGCAAGGCTATCAATAGAGAACCATTGAAGGTTCCAGTGTTGGGGAATGTGAAGCAGGAAGTGCTGCTTTAGAAAGATTAACTTGTCAAAATAAACAGGGATTTGGGTTGAGAGAGATCTAGTACAAGGAATCTATTGACTTGAGATTGATGTCCAAAAGAATGAAAAGAAAGGGAGGACATGAAAACAGTTGTAAAGAAAGAATCTGTAGAACCCTGTGAATGCTAAAATGTGGAATTTAAGTTGAGGGATGTGTAAAGAAAGGATAATACATGTCCTTATAAGAAATAATAGTGGCATGTATGTTTATGGACCTGGGAAGCCTAATTAAGTTATGGGCTTTAGGCATTAAAGTAGTAGTGCTATTGACTTGGTAAATTTAAGAGGACTTCTTAAAATTTGTGAATTTACTAATTCTTTATCTTATAGGTAATAGCACTAATAACTCAAAGAAACAACCTCCCAAAGTCTACTTACGGAAATTACAAAGACTATTTTTTTAATGAATGACTGGCCTAGGAAAATGATTGAGCTCAAGAGACCAAGTTTGTGATTTTTATGGAAGGTTATTGTGTGGTGTGGGTAATAAATAGAATAAAATATTAGGGGAGTACTATTCAATTTCAGGACTAGTTATTTTAAACAATTATAAATTATAATAAGTATAAAATTTGAACATGGTGATTGTTTTCAGAAAGTATGTTCATTTTCTATACCCAGGTATTAAATCAAATACTTTTTAGGTAATCAGTGAAAGGTGAGTTTATAAAAAGGATTTATTACAAATAAAGCAACAACTGCGTAAACACCAGGCTTATTTGAAACTTGAGGAATAATCCTAACATAATGACATCTTTCAATGTATTAATAGAATGCAGACCCATAAGCTAGTATCAGAATCAAATTAGAATGTTTTCATTATCTTATTTAATGTATGTACTCACACAGAGCTTATGTTATCCACAAAATAAAAGTTAGTGTCTTATGACTGAAAGAAGATAGAACAGAAAAAAGGTAACATATTTAATGCTTCTACTTTTATAAATTTCTTGAAAATGCAAACTAAGCTATAATGACAGACAGCAAATTGATGGTTGTTTGGGGACAAGGAAAGGGGCAGGAGAGAGTTATTACCAAGAGGAGACTTGTGAAGATGATGGATATGTTTATTATCTTGATTGCAGTAATGGTTTCACTGGTGTATATATATGTCAAAACTTATCAAATTGTACCTTTTAAACATGTATTTTATACATGTACATATACGTATAAATGTATGTCATTTATACCTTAATAAAGCTGATTTTAAAAACTGAGTAGCTTGGCCATAACACTACCTACATGAATTACTAGGTGCAAAAATTATACATAAAAAACAATATATTCCTCAATAATTAGATATAGGGAATGGAGTATATATATACAATGGAATACTATTCAGCCATAAAAAACGAAACGATGTTTTTTACAGCAACATGGATGAAAATAGAGGTCATTATCTTAATAACAGATACAAAGAGACAAATATCACTTTCTCACTTATAAGTGGGAGTTAATGTATACACATGGATGTAGACAGTAGGATCATAGACATTAGAGACTCAGAAGGATGGGAGGTTGGGAGGGAGGTGAAGGATGAGAAATTACTTAATGGGTAGATGGATACACCAAAAGCCCAGATTTCATCACTATGCAATATATCTATGTAACAAAATTGCACTTGTATCCCTTAAATTTATACAAATAAAAAAATAAAAATAAATGACTACTGTAGTGGAAGCTGTGGTGTGCCACACAGATTCACCAATTACAAATGAAACATTCATGCTACTAGTTGCTGAGAGTGTAATCTAACAAATCATGGCTAAACCCTTCCCAGAATTTCCCCTCAGCAGGCAGGAGCTTCCTTGCTCAAGAGTATACTGCCTGGATGTGGGAAGTTGGGAGGTTCACATCCAATAACTGATGGATTAGGGCTATAAAGGTCCATTTCCCTTGCCTCAGGAATAATCTGAATGGCTATCCCAACTTTACATGGGACCAGCTGAGATCTCTGTTTTAATTACATCACCACTCAACTCCTTTGCCCAATCCTGCTCCCTTTATCCCTCCTAGGCATTGTTCTTAAGAGCACTCACCAGTAAACGATTTGCATGCAAATCTGTCTCGGAGTCTGTTTATTGGGGAACTCAATTTAAGTCAACAATTCAATATGTTTAAAGTTAAAATACAGAAAATAGAAGTACATATCTGGAGTAAGCATCTAAAAATCATGAAAATTTATATCAGTATCCACAAAGATTCATTATATACAATGACACAGTCTTTTTTTGTTTATTGCTTCTTTAACTTGTTACTGGAATCCTAGGACAAAATACAGGATACAGGTTTTCAAAGAAAACTCAAGAAAGAGATATGGCTAATATTTGGCATATGACAACAGAGAATCTTTTGCAGAATGTCACCTATCGAGAATGTCATGTTTGGAAGAGTACCTATCATTAAATTTTAGCACATAAAGGCACGTTTTGTTGTCATTTTTACTAGATTCATCTATCATGTCAAAATAATGTGAACATATTCCAAAATAAATTGCATTTTACTATTGTTACTATCAGAAATCTAGCAAAATGTGGCCTCTTATTTTGTAAATGTATTAAAATGACACCATGAACATTTATGGAATTAATTAAATGCTAACTTTGAGGGGGTCACATTTCACTAAATGAAATGCCATGAGAATTCCTTCCTTAGGATGAAGAGAGAGCATTTTTTAATTTTCGGTTGATTTTCACTACCTAGAGACATGACACATGTCTTACCTCTGGAATACAAAAGAAAGAACAGAAAAATGTCCTCTATAGGAAGGCCATCCAGGACATGGATGGTAAGAGACATCTTCCATCTAATTATAGACATGTGAAAACATGGCCCATTAACTACAACGATTCTTCTTTTCCTTTCCATCAACCCTCATCTATCCCTCAGGCATCGATTTAAAAAATCATTTTATATATTTGACATCCAAAGGAAGAAATGTAAATGAAGCTCACTTCCAAACTATCTTCATGTAGTCCAAAAGACTACTGCTCTCATAAGAATGAAGAGAATAAAAAACACGTGTCTATTGGTTGCCTTAATGTGGAAAAACAATCCATGTATGTTAAAAGGCAATATGATAGTACATTTTACTTTCTGATTTTTCTTATTAAAGCTAAACGGCATTTTCCTTTTGCCTTTTAGTTTCAAACATCATTATCTTATTAATAATAGAACATGTGTGACCTAGGTATTTTAATTCTTTCCACATGTAGTCTTTGATCAAAAGATTTATACATCATGGAGAGAAATGTTGTGAAAATCATTTAGAGAGCTATTACATGGGAAATATTTGTGTTTAATATATTTTTCATTTGTCACAGTTATTCCCTATAAAACAGTTTTTGATAAATATTATTGATAAAATACATGTCTTATTAGTAGGATGCTTTGAAGGAAAAGCAGAAATATTTAAGTGTTGTACATATTCATATAAGGAATCTGATTTTATGGTCATTAAGACTGATAAGGTTAGTCCTCATATAAGATATATTTCTTAGTGTCTTTTTATGTCTTCTCTTTACTTTTGATTATACCTTCAGGAAGACACATGATGTTTTCCAGTCAATAAATAGTTGTATAATATAATAATTACATTATAGTATCATAATATAATAATAAGTGTTTATACTTTTCATGATTGATATGCATCTCTAAAAAAAAAGGCACTATGAAGCAGTACATACTAAGGCCAGTGAAAATTTAAATGCTCCCCTTTAGCTATGCTGTGATCTATTTCTTGCTGTATCCAGAAACAATGGGACTGAAAGTAATTCCAGTGCTTTTAATCTCAATCTACAGTTTAATTTCCTTTGTGACCTTTGAAACATCACCATTATAAAAGTTCTACCTTTCCTAATGCCCTAGATTTGCCACAGGTATTCCCTTATTAAGAAACAAACCAAAGCAAAGCAAAACAAAGCAAAACCCTTAACATAATTTGCAATCCTCTTGCTTCTCAGTAAAGGAAGGATTTTCATTTAACTTTACCTTTCTCGTTTTTCTGTGTTCCTCAAATACTGTGTACCTTAAAATATTTCAAGCATTGTTCATCTCTCTCTTTAACTTTCTTCTTTATACATTTCAAATACTTTGTTCTTTTTTTTTTTCTGTTATCTAGTTGGGTCTTCTAGATCTCTATTTTTATTATTCTTTGTGTTACCATTCCCATTCAGAAACAAACAAAAAAAATCATATGGCAGAGAATTCTTATTATGAGTTAAAATTAACTTATGAGTAAAATTTGTCTTCATTCATTTCTAATGAGAACTAATTTATTCTTGCCTTCCCTAGGAATATTCTCAGAATTGTGTTTTTGGTATTCTAGGAGTTTAACTTTGAAAATGTTAGAATCAGTAGAGAATGCCTAACCAGCATTGTGTATGAAGTCAGCTGACTCCAGAAAGTCACAGAGGCCTCCAGGGATTCTGTGATAATAGAAAAAAATAAATCATAATCTTAACTTTTCCTTTGAAACTAAAAATAATAATGTTGGATAATTTCCAGAAGACTTGGAAAAATATTGGAACAAAAACAAAATTTTCTTAAATTAATCCTTTGAAAATAATCCCAAATAATTTCTATATTAGAGATGGAAAAAGACAAAGTCAAGTCTTTTGTGCCATTCAAGAATTCGGCTTAAGCAGGATTATATCTATGACCTTTAATTTCTAGTTCCAATCTGTCACTAACTGGTGTGAATCACACTTAAAAAAAAAAAAAACATGGCTAAGTCTTTTAAAATTGTAAGGCAAGACTCAATAATTCACAGAGCTAACCAAAGTTGAGTACATAGAAATAACAAAGGCAAATATCAGTAAAATATTAAACAAACAAGTCAATAAGGAAGAACCAAAAAGATACAGCCACACAAGCAAGAGATTGTAAAAGCTTAGTGTAAGTCAGGATCTGGAGGAATGCAGGAGTCAGAAAAGTAGCACTAATAAACAGAAGAGTAGGGAAGTACAGTAGACCTTATTAGGGAAATAATGTCCCTCCTCCACATTGTAGTAGATCCAGTTGGAGCTTCACCCATTCTTTTAGGCCTTGACACTCCAGTGTGCTATGGTTGATGTCCAACAGCCACTAACTACATGTCTTAATCGAGGACTTCCTTTGAAGCAGAAAAAGCAGCTACAACCACATGCAAATCAGGTTGGAATTACTTGAAAAAGTGAATTAATACCCTGATACCCTGATCAGGCCTTAAAACATGAATAATAAGAGTTGGAATATAAATATCACAGATCTTATACTTTTTCTAAGGTACCTCTGAGACATGTGTTTTATGCTTTCCCAGACTGTCTCCATGGAATTGTGCTCTAGTTCCTCTTAGTGGTGGTTGGCTTAATAACGTACTCTTTACTGGCTGTTTCTCCCCTTTTCTCACAACCCCACTGGTCTACCACAGCTTCCTGGGATCAGCTCCCAAATAAACTATTTGAACTCAGATCCTTGTCTCAGGATTTGCTTATGGAGGAACCCAAACCAAAATACTATTAATACAAGAATTTTTATTATTAAGACCAAAATCAATACTTAAGCATGGCTAGTCTGATCCTGTAGATTGCGTTAAGGAAAAGCACTTAACTGGACTGGAAAGTCCATTCATGCATTTGAAAAATGAGGCATGTACCCTTTATATGATGGAGAGTGAGTGTAATGGGACACAGAAAGACCTAGGTCAAGACAGAGAATATTCAATGAATTATTATACACCAATTAATGTTACAATTCAAATGATACGCCTTTATGAAATTAAACTCTTCACGTAAATAATTAAAACAATCTTCAAGCATTAAATTCTAAATAAGTATAAAACAGTTATTGACAAAATGTTGTATCTAATCAAAACCAGGTTTTTATTTTGTTTTGTTTTTCTCATAATCTTAAGCCACTGAAACATAAATTTGATGGAGTCCTTTCCTCGTCATTGAATTCTGTGGATTTTTCTTTTAGTTGTGAGTAAAGAATGTTTCCCTTTTAGAGATGCTGGCTTGGATTAGAAAAATGCTTTATTGTGTGTATTGCAAACCTACTTATTTACCACAGCTAGACAGAGACTCCTTCTTACTTTGTCATGCAGCTGCTTGTTTTTAAACAAATTTTGCCAAAAGACATAAACCAGATGGTCTTCTTCAAGGGTATACTGTGAGCCGTGATAGTCAGCTTATGGTAGTTTCAAGCAGCAGACAGCTGGTTATGGAAAGTCATGATGCTATTTGGAAATCCAACTACCAAGTGTGCTAAAGCACAAGGAGACTCTCAAGTCAGTAAATAAAACTGTGACTTAAAGTTTGTTTCAATATTCTATATTTTGAGGGGGCTGTAACTTTCTGCTTCATAATATTACATTGCTTTTGGTAAAACAGAAGTGCCCCAACACATTGGATTAGAGAAAAAAATTGTGGAAAAATGGATTCGGAATACATTTCCAAGTGGGAACAACAGGTTGTAAGTTGGGCTTTCTCACAGAGTTATATATGTTCTATCAAAAATGTTTAATTAATACTGTAATATTGGTGTAGTATTCTAAACTTCTGTCCCCACTTGTATTTTGTAGTAGTATTATACATCCACACTCTTGACATGGCTTCACAGAGGGCAGAATGTATTTCTCTGCCACTGGTCTTTGCACTTGCCATGTGACTTGCTTTGACCATTGGAGGTAAATGGAAGAGACAGTGTGATGTTTACAAATCTATGTCTTGAGAACCATCACATGTTTCTGCTTGCCCTTCTGAAACCTTCAGAATGTGGCCATGGAGGGTATGCACCAGGTATCTATTGCTCTTCCAGCTTGGGCCCCAGAATAAGACACATGGATCAAACAAACTCTGGCAACCTATAGCCCAAGAGGCTGAAGCAGAGTTTACTCAGAGTAGCCCTGTGAATATGGAGATAATTACTTATTAATATGTTTGGGTGAATTTGTTACACGGCATTGTTGTGACCATAGCTGACCAGTATTGGCAGACTTTGGTAAAGACCTATGGACAGCTACCTTGGGTTACTCCTACATTACTAGGAAATAGGAAAAAGAAGATGAGATAAAAATGAAAGCTGGCATCTATGTTGTTATCAGGGTGCTACTACTTTATGGAAGGTACCCATAAAAATTATAGAATTAAATCTCTGATTACCTCAGAATTTCTTTAAAACAAAGGGCACAAAATGGCCATCCTTAGTTTCTAAGTGCTAGGCTATACTTTTGAATATTAGGTAAAGACAAATGAAAGAAAGAAAAAAAATTAAAGCATTTCAAGAGAAACTAAACAGACAAAATTTACATTTTGTAAAAAAAGATATTATAGCTTAATTTATTAAACTATACAAATCACTCAAAGGCTGAGGATTTTTAAAAGTCCATCTAAACTGTCATTTTTTTATAAGTATCTAAACATTCTAAAATACCACACAGGATATTTTAAACCTTGTTATTTCAGGCAGAAATCTCTCAAAAACCACATCTTTGGCTTGTAATGGGCAGTTTTCCCTTGAGGAAACTGATGTTTTCAAGAGGAATTTGAGACTGTCCATGGATAAACTAAAACTAATAAGAAAATAATTCTCGTGAAAATTGGCTTTAAAGGCAAGAATTTGCAATTCTCATAGAGTAAACAGATTTTTTAAAGTGTTAGAATTTTGTAATTGTGACAAACTTCCCCCCACTATAAAAGGTAAAATAAGCAAGCAGGTAAACAAACAACCTTCCACCAGAATGTTCTGTTGACTTTAGTGGCTAATGGGTATATTTTTCTCTATGAGAAACTGTTTATGTCTCTCAAATATCCTAGTTAGAAGAAAATATCAAAGTCCCAGATTTTCTCATATATTATAATATCCATACCTAAAAGTCACAATTTGGCCTTATTACAGCAAAATGAAAGTAAATACGGGGACATTTACCCTACATTAATATTTTATTGAATAAACTATGATGAAAATGTAGTTCCTGCTAATCAAAGAGTTTCTCAAGAGGCTTATTCATTCTAAAATATTACAGTATTTTAGTGAGATGCTTATCATTTGCATTTAAGGACTTATCAATAAAAATTTACATGTATTAAGCAGCTACCATGGAATCATACTCTGTTCAGCTTGGGGATAATAAAAAGTATACAGCACAGTTTCTGCCTTGTAGGAATAAAAACTCTACTAAATGGTGCAGAGTTGTACATAGCGATGTAAGACATATAAACTTGTGATAAGAACCTGTAAGAGAAATATATGAATGCAAAGTTTGAAAAACCCAGAGAATGCAATAATTGATTGAGACCGGGGTTGGGGGGATTCCAAAAGGTAATATTTGTGCTGGGTCCTGAATGATGAGTAGGACTTTGCTAAAGAACAAGTTAGGGCTCCTCCAACACTTCAGAAGATCCTTTACCATTTGGCTTTGCTAAGCATCTTGTAATCACAATCCATTTCTTCTAATAACATTGGACATGAAGTTACCACCTTATAAATTTGAAACTTTTTAAGGCACTGTGGTTTTAGATGCAAGAGTTTAAAAAAGTTTTTATATGTATTTGTATTGGTGCTAGTGAAGAATAACATGTGGCAGAAAGAACACAGTTTTTGAATGTAAGAAACCCTATAGAAATGCATTGGAGGCATGGGATGCAGCTGCAAATAGTTTATAATTCAGGTCAAGATATAAGATCTGGCAAATACTTCTTGTATGAGCTTAAGAAAACTATTTATTCTCTCTTGAACTCAATTTCTTCATCTGTAAAATAAGGTTCTCCTGGGAATAAAATGAAGTATGTAAGGCCATTTCTGGTACTCAGGCATTACAAAACAAAACAAGAAACAAATTATTTTATCTTATGCAATATCCATCTTTCATGTCCAGAAAAGGGGATGTCCTTAAATTGCCAGTACATTTTTATCATTTTAGCATTATGCTTAGATCTTTGTTTTATAGTGGTCATTCATGGAGTTTGCAGGCTAAACTTGCTAACTAACATTATCTAACATATATGTAACTTATGATACAACTATAGTAAAAGATAGGGTAGGGAAGCATTATCCCTGTAAACACATAGGGAATATATAATGTAGGAGCACTATTACAGCCAAGTTCTTCAACTCTCTCCTTTTCCAAGAAGTGGCTTAGGTCAAGTCAGACAAAATTTGATTAATGAGAAATCGTTTTGAGAATGTGGAAACATAGAAAAGTGGGTACCTAGAGAAATGATGAAAACTTCTAATTTTATATTGGCAGAGTTCAGGAAGCCAGAGTAAGATGCTAGCTGAATCAGAGTTAATAAAATTATGAAAGAAAAGAGGGAGGGATCAAACCTAGACATAGCTACCCTTTTTATATTTTCCTTGGGGCTGCTTAAAAAATAAACAAAACAGTCTTTGTCTATGTATATGTTGAAGACTTATTTCTCTTTCAATATTCATTTATAATTTTTATAACTAAATACTTTATAGCAGAGAACATACAGAATAAATATATTTCCCAGCCTCCTTGCAACTTAAGTGTGGCCATGTGACTGACTTCTGGCCAATGAAGTACAAGTGGAAATATAATGTGGTAACTCCCAGTAAACTTCCCTAAAAGACAATTGACATGCATCCTTTACCCCTTCTCCCTGCCTTCTTCCATCCTTCTTCTTGGAATGTGGATGTGGGCTGAGAGCTCCATCTTGCAACATGTGGATAATAATCTACCATATAAAGATAGCTGGGTACAATGCAAGAATGAGCAGAACCACCATACCTGCCTTGGCTATATATTCCCAGGTTTTTTCAGGAGAAGGAAATATGCTTCTGTCTTATTTCAGGCATTGTTACCTTGGGCCTCTATAACTCTCAGCCAAAGCAAATTATAATTGATAAAATAAAGAGAGTTTCTAAGAAAATTACATTTAGCACAGTTTTGTTTTATAGTAACATCTTCAAAAACTCATATACACCAGGTAGAGAAAAAAATATATATTGAGAGACAGGGAATTTCTGACATTCTAAAGTCAAAAAACATACCATGAGTAAAGTTGAATCATGGCATTAGCTCCAAAATGAGGTTAGTCATATAGACATAAAATATGTTTCTATATCAGAGCCTTTTTTCTTTAACAATAACAAAAATATAATTTATTTAGATAACCAACAAGCAAATGTAGTCCCCTTATACAATGAAGAACTAGAATCATCTATGGTGAGGAATGGAAATGTGTGTATTCAACTACCCTGGGAAACAAAAATGTTCAATTTCTTTGAAGTAAAATATTCAGGATATTGATCTATGGTTAACTCTGAGATTATGTGAATTTTTATATCTAGTCAATTTCTTATCTGAAGCAAGTTTTAAAATAACCTCTATGTGAACTAGAAAGATTTATAAGAATCTGAAAATGTTGAAGATCCTGTATGAAATGGTGATCACAAAAAGCAAATCACTCTGCAACTCTTAAGTGCTTTGAACTAGCAATAAGAACATACAGAAGAAAAGCTGATGGGCAGAAACAAATTTCTCTGTAATGCATTTCAAAAAGCTCCTTCATTTAATAAATATAACAGATTCCCTTTATTCAATTTTTTCACCACCTGTTCTCGATGACTAAGAATACAGCATAAATTATATTTATAAGTAAACAAGTAAATACAAATCAAGGCTAGCTTAGGTATCTAATTTAAATGGTACACTGTACTGAATGGTTCATGTTTGAAAGCATTTCAAAAAATCACAATTATGGGATAAGGATATTGTTTGTTGATGATTGGTTTGTTTAAGGAAACCATTTGATGGTCAGTGTACTCAAATTAAATACCACCTAACACCAACTATATGGGGTTAATCGTTCGCAGTTTAAAGCTTTGCTTGTGCTGGTAAAAATCCCATGTAATTGGCATCAATAGTCAAATCATACAATTCATTCTGGGTTGCTGGGTAGAAACAAAAGCTCCTCTGTTTGGCTCACAATCGCTCTCTCAGTGGTATGCAAAGTGCAATGACTGGCCAGTAAAAGATATTTACAATAGCACCGGATTAGTTTAGATTATACACGGCCTGGGCAGAAATATAAACACTTGAACACAGCAGCATGAAATAGAAGGTAGTGTGGGCAGAGAAGTCAAGCCCTAAGCTGAAATATGCAAATAGAAACATAGATATGGCATACAGGATAATATAGAGGCTAAGGTTGGTGAAAGGAGATTATAAAAAATGACAGGTTAGTAAGATATTTGTTTTTCTCAAAGTTTACAATGGCTTATTTTTGGCATATGTAGAATGTCGATGCTGTCAAATTATAGTTTTCATCACTATCATTATTGTTAAGTAGTATTGATTACCCATGTGTACTCTACTGAGCATTGTACAAGCAAGCAAACTTGAGGTGGTTTCTGATATTCAGGACCTAATAAAATAAATCAGACCAATCAATGTAGACCAATGTAGGAGAGCAGATAGTGAACAAGATACTTAACTAGAGAAAAACTTCAAAGTTAAGAATAAATTTTTAAATACTTCCAGTGTTTGGGTGAATTCATAAGTATGTCTGTATGTCTGTTTATAAGAATGCATCTTGCCACATATAACGTGATAAGTTCTCCATTGTTTTTTTCATAGATAGCTAAGTTTTAAAAATGAATTGTATCAAATTAGTCATTTAATAAATAATGATTTTCAAAAAAGATCTTGAGGATGAAAACCAAAACAGAAGCCTTCCCCATATATGCATTCAACAGTTCAAAAAAGTGAGACATAAGTAGAAAATTTTACATCTTCCTCAATCTACCACATCTTCCTCTACATCATCCCTATGAGCGAATGGATGGATTTCCTTTCTTCCAGTCAGTAAAACAATGATTATGGAATAGGATATAAATAACTTTCCCATGTTCAGGACACGTGTTTTCTTAACCCTCACTTCTTAATTTTACTAAGCTCAGAAACTAACATAATTACTTCTTCACACATATACATATATACCTGGTGGGGAGAAGGAGGAAGGAAGATCCAATCTTGCATAAAAATCTTCAAATATTGTACCAACTAATTCTAAGGCTGTAATGTTAACCTTTCCTGAGTCGTTAGAATCCTGTATGTGCTTATCATGTATCTTCCCAACTACACGTGGCATTGTGACAAATAGAAGAGGCTGCTAATTCTGCTATAGCTGAATGTCTCATTTAGGAACAAACAATTCTGGAAAAACTCCCAGATTATGCATCTGTCCCTCTAGCTTACACTTTAGAGGATAAAATTGTGTGGTGATGATATGAGGATTAGTATACTATTCTATCCCTCTGTGGGTAGTGGGGTTACTTCCCTCACCTTGACATGAGAGAAAAGTATTTATTGAACGCTTCAATAGAAAAAATACAACTGAGATAGCAAATGTTTATGACAAGCTGGCATTAGGAATGGGCTTGCAGAATTGCATGCTTGTTCCCTAGCGTCTGAATACAGAGATGATTAAGATACTTTCTCTTCATGTCAGATTTCTTTGGTTTCCACTCCTGTTTTCTCTCCTTTCATTTTGTTCATTGTCTAATTTTTCTTCATGCTATACAAATGGTAGCTAGAGTCTGTAAGTGCTTTACTGCTGCGGGCTCAGCACCAAGGGAACTAAACAATGGAGAAATCCCCAGGGAAGCAACTCCCAGCTCTCCCACCCTCGACATCCTATTGATCTGTGGCACCGTGGTCCCAACATGATAGTGATACATTTGGAAAAGACTTTCTCTGAAGCCTATAGACTTATCTGACAATCTTTACTGGGCAATGATAAAATGTTCTGGGGTCCATGGTGAAATGCTAAAAATAAAGCAATGTAGTTTGCTCTTCCTAAAGCTATACCTTCATTCAAAAATAAAATTCTGTTGCTAGATTGACAAGAAATAGAAAGGAAAGGACTCTAATAAACTCAATTAGAAGTGAAAGAGGAGAGGTCACTACAGACATCACAGAAATACAAAACATTATCTTTGAATACTATAAAAATCTATATACCCCAAAACTACAACACGCAGAGGAAATGGACAAATACTTAGGAACACACAACCTTCCTAGGCTCAATCAGGAAGAAATAGAATTCCTGAACAGACCAATATCAAGCACAGAAATTGGAGCAGCAATAAAAATGTCTTCCAAAAAAAAATGTCCTGGACCAGAAGGGTTCACACCTGAATTTTACGAAACCTACAAAGAAGAACTCATAGCTCTACTGCAGAAATTATTCCAAAACATTAAGGATGGTATTCTTCCCAACTTATTCTATGAAGCCAGTATCACCTTTCTACCAAAGCCAGGAAAGGACACAACAAAAAAAGAAAACTACAGACCAATATCCCTCAGGAATATAGACGCAAAAATCCTCAACAAAATCTTAGCAAACCGAATCCAACAGCACATGAAAAAAATAATTCATCATGACCAGGTGGGCTTTATCCCAGAGATGCAAGGCTGGTTCAACATACACAAATCTATAAATGCAATTCACCACATAAATAAAACAAGAGCAAAGACCATATGATTCTCTCAATAGATGCCAAAAAAAGCATTTGATAAACTCCAGCACACTTTATTTTATTTTATTTCAGCATATTGTGGGGGTTCAAATGTTAAGGTAACGTATATTGCCCATGCCCGCCCTCCCCCCTCGAGTCAGAGCTTCAAGCGTGACCATCACCCAGACGGTGCACATCTCACTCATTATGTATGTATATACCCATCCCCTCCCCCCCACCTGCCTGACACCCAATAAATGTTATTCCTATATGTCCACTTAGGTGTTGATCAGTTAATACCAATTTGCTGGTGAGTGGTGGTGCTTGTTTTGCCATTGGGATACTTCACTTAGTAGAATGGGTTCCAGCTCTATCCATGAAAATACAAGTGGTGCTATATCACCATGTTTCTTAAAGCTGAATAGTACTCCATGGTATGCATATACCACATTTTATTAATCCACTTATGCATTAATGGGCACTTGAGTTGTTTCCACAACTTTGTAATTGTGAATTGTGCTGCTATAGACATTCGAGTGCAGGTGTCTTTTTTGTAGAGTGTCATTTGTTCTTTTGGGTAGATGCCCAGTAGTGGGATTGCTGGATCAACACACTTTTATGATAAAAACCCTTAGCAAAATAGGCATAGATGGGACATTCCTTAAAATTATTAAGGCCATATATGATAAACCCACAGCCAATATAATATTGAATGGGGAAATATTGAAAGCATTCCTGCTTAGAACTGGAACTAGACAAGGTTGCCCACTATCTCCACTTCTATTCAACATAGTGCTGCAAGTCCTTGCCAGAGCAATCATACAAGAGAGGGGAATTAAAGGTGTCCACATGGGGGCAGAAGAGGTCAAACTCTCACTCTTTTTTGATGATATGATATTATATCTAGAAAATCCCAAGGATTCAACCAAAAGACTCCTGTAATTGATAAATGAATTCAGTAAAGTCTCAGGATACAAAATCAATGCTCACTAATAGGTGGCATTCATATATGCCAATAACAGTCAAGCTGAAAATTAAATCAAAGATGTAACATCTTTCCCAATAGCATCAAAGAAAATTAAATATTTGGGAATATATTTAACAAAGGAGGTGAGAGAGCCATATAGGGAGAACTATGAAACACTGTCAAAAGAAATTGTAGAAGATATAAACAGATGGAAAACCCTACCATGCTCATCAATTGGCAGAATCAATATTGTTAAAATGTTCATGCTACTTAAAGTGATCTATGGAGTTAATGCAATCCCTATCAAAATATCATCACCATTCTTTATAGATCTAGAAAAAAATAATTCTACGCTTCGTATGGAACCAGAGAAGACCTCGTATAGCCAAAGCCATCTTAAACAAAAGGACAATGAAACATTTTTATAACATCAAAAATTTGAAAGTAACTTAAATGTCCATCAATAAATTCTGACACATTCTCTCTATCAATATTGTGCAGTTACAAAAATAATAGCATAGGTTTTTATGTAGAGAAAGAGAATCTTCAAGACATATTGATAAAGGGAGAATACAATTCACTGAGCAATATGTGCAGCATGATCCCATTTATGATAAACAAAAAAATCAAACAACTACCTTTTATGTTTGCACAAAAAGTTCTGAAAGAAATTTTTAACTGTTATTTGTCCAAGAAAGAGAGGAAGATTAAGCAAGAAGTGTCGAAAGAGAATAATTCTTTTCTCTATACTTTTTTGTTGAATTTTAAGATTGCATTTATGTATTACTTTTTTATCTAAACAAAAAAATGAGTCAATTGTGAAATTTCTTTTTGAATAATTGTGATCTATTTAAGAAATAGCAAATCCCCAAATTAAAACATGGTTAACAATAATGAAAATTATATGATAATGTGGAAAATATTGATATATTGAAAAGATTGCTATTTGGACTTGTAGCTTCACAAAGTATATTAAAATCTCCTAAAACAAATTTTTCATTGATGTTATTTTTTTGTACATAGTTGAAAATTTTGATATTTTAATATTTCCTTTTAAGAGTGTGAGATATCTATACTACAAATACCTTATAAGTAATTGATTGTTTATGTAGCCCTCTGTAGTGAGTGTGCTCAATAGTTGGTCCCCAAAAGACATATCCAAGTCTTAATCCTCAGAACCTGTGAAGGTGATCTTATTTAGAAATAGAGTCTGCAGATGTAACTAAAGGGTCTTGAGATGAGAGCATCCTGGATGATCTAGGTGGGCTCTAAATCTAATGAAAAGTGTCCTGAGAAGAGACAGAACAGAAGACAAAGCCACAGAGAAGGCCATGTGATGATGGAGGCAGGGATTGGAGTGATGCAGTCACAAACTAGATAAGGCGTGGAGCTACCAGACACTGAAAGATTCAAGGAATGATTTGCCCTTAGAGTCTTCAGAAGGAGTGAAGCCCAGCTAACACCTGGATTTCACACTTTTAGCCACCAGAGCTGGGAGAGAAAAGTTTCTGTTGTTTTAAACCATCTGGCTTGTGGTAATTTGTTATAGCAGCCCCTAAAACCAATATGCCATCCATCTCCTAAATATAATATCATAGGTTTAACATGCAGAAAAGATCTGAATATTTTAAAACTAAAATTATTTCAAATTGCCTCTTAAGTTTTGAAAAAAAGAGACAAAAAAAAATCCCACTAAGTTATTACTAGTTATTGACTACCTGAGAAATTAACATCATTCCGCATGTTTCCCCAGAACCACTGAATGGTGGAAGATACCTTAGAGATCTCGGTCCAGTGACCATACACAGAAGAAACCCTAGGTGTTAAGAAGTCATGAATGCTGGAATTTGGCTGAGTATATGGCCGGAGTGAATGGTGAATGGTAGAAAAGTGAAGTGTCTGGTCTACCCAAAGGCATTGCAAATCAAACAATAAGAAACCCTGTGAAGCCAAAAGAAATAAAGCTCTGTCTGGCTACCCATTAAAACTCAGGGGATTCTACTACCAAAATGAAGAAGAAGAAAAGAGAAACTGGAAGATAGTTTGCTATCCCTCCCACAATATCTATCTAGCTGATAAGCCAGGATAACAATCCTAGGTTCCTCCTTCCTGCTCTAGTGTTGTTCTGCCTCCTATTCTCTCTTTATCTCTGCTAAGCAGAAAGGAAATAGACTCAGATGTATTGGCCAGTGTGTGTCCGACACCATGCCAAGTTTTTTCAGATATGTAATCTCATTTAAGTTTCACAACAGCCCTGTGAGGTTGTTAAGTTTCCTCCAGATTCAGTAACTTGCCTAAGGTCACTCGGCTAGTAACTCAAGTCCCACTGATTATGGAGACTCATGCTGTTTTCAAGACATAATACTGCTTCCATAGGAGGGCACAACAAGCCATGAGGCTTTGCGGGGAATACAAATATGTTCTCTTTCTAAAGATAGTCCATAGTTATTGTTAATGGTCATATTAATTTTTAATCTGCTTGAATTAGAAAAAATTATGTTTCTTCAGTGATACAATTACCTTTGCTAATTTTTTCTGTTACTCACATATCATGTAGGTTTTTCTCTTACTTTTCTGGTTTTCCAAGAATTTTCTTTTCCTTAATAAATCCAAGACAACAGCCTCATTGCTTATTTTTTTCTTTAATTATTTTCCAGCTGCCAAAATTATCAAATTACTTTTGGAATGTGACCTGATTTCTTCTGTACTTGCTAAATGAAGCGATTCTTTTGTGTATCTGCCTTTTATTTAAACAGTTGTACCTTTAGCAATTCTGTCTTTTGGATTTTATACATGCTTTAAGAGCTACATTTGGCTATGCTAGAAGACAGTCATTTTTTTTTTCATTGACACACAAAGAAAATGCACTTTTAGATAATATATTTTGGGAAGGAGCCTTTTGCCTGTAGTCATTCTGCCAAATGCCATGGGAATTTTCTAGTTGTTTTTCTTATTTAGTTAACCAATAAATATTTATTCATGCCTATTATGTGTTCAGCATGTTACTTGTAGACTATTTTAGATGTTTTAAAAGAAATGTAAGAAGAAATATATGACTCCACCCTTATGAAGCTTACAATTTAGCTGTGGAAATAAGACTAACCTACGCAGAATCAGAGACGGTTGCCTCATTGAACATCAGGAACTCAAAAATTGAACAATCTACTATGAACCTTAGTAAAGACTTAATTGAGATTGTGGAATTTAAGCTTACAAAATTGGTAGGATAAGGAGATAAATAAGAATATTTATGTTTTTGTGGAGGAGAATAGAATTTAAAAAGGGAAATGTGGAAATTTGTGTATTTGGAGGACAGTGAGTAGATTAACCTCACCAAAGAGAAATAAGAAATAAATAAAAAATAAGAAACTAAGTATAGTAGCCAAATGGGAAAACATTAATGTTTTGAAAGTTGGTCTAAGGAGTTTAGATTTGAAAATAGTACATGATAATGAATATTTTCGTGCTGAAAAGTGAAAAGATAAAAGGAATTTCTAAAGAATATTTAGCATCAAAGCATGTGACAGTTGTATTAACGAAAAGGCAAGGAGTCAGTAAGTATATTATTGCTGTGTTAATCTGGTTGTGAGCTAGGGAGGCTTTGGACTAGAATAGTGGTGGTTAGAATGAATGGGATAAGGCAAATTCTTCCAAGAATCATTTGAAGGAAGAAACAGTAGGAACACACCATGATTGTGTAGGGAAGAAACTGGAGACTTATTAGTGGCCAGATAATAGATGTCATAGCTGAAGCAGTGAGCCAGTCACACTATAGTAAGAAAAACAGATGGGTGAGCTTAAATAACACTCAAGAGTATGGACCTAGTGGAGAAGAGGAGAGTAGAAGTGGCATCAGAGAGATGGGAGAAGCCCTTAAGTAAAGTGTCAAAGATGCGAAAGAACAACTAGGGGGTGGTTCATATCAGCAAACACTGTAAGTGTTGAAGAATAAGTCTGAGGAAAGGCCAAGGCCATAAATTTAGCAGGAAGAGATTACTGGTAACTTTTGAGGAAATAGTTTCTATGGAGTGGTATGCACTGAAGTAGATGGGAAAGAGAGTAAAGAGGAATTGGAATAGTTAAAAAGAGGGGATGAAAGATGTAGATCAAATATTTAAAGAGCTTGGCAGCAAAACCAGAGAGGAACATGGGTTAGTAAATAGAACAGATGGGCAGAAGTAAAAGAAGGATGTTATGATATCTCTCTTCCAACATGGCACGCAGTGGTCTTTGCCTCCTGGTTTTCACACCCCTGGATGGTTCCCTCTCACATGGGATAGTGCTGACTTGTGTAAACAATAGTAAATCGAAAAAATAATGCTGTGTGATATCTGATGCTAAGTTATGAAAGATGTTGTGGCTTCTTTCATGCTCTTTCATAGATTGCTCATGCTGGGGCAGCTAGCCATTATGTTATGACAACACTCAGGTAACTGATGACGAGGAAGAACTGAGGCCTCCTTTCAACAGCCAGCACTGCGATAGTGAGCTCTAACTGATTTTCCAGGCCCAGTCAAGCCTTCAGATGTCTGCAGAAACAGCTGACATCTTCACTGCAACCACATGAGAGATCCTAAAGGCAGAACGACCCAGGTGAATCCCTGACTCACAGACGCTGTGAGATAATACACATTTATTGTTTTTAGGCACTGGGATCTGGGGTAATTTGTTATGTGATATTAGATAACTAATGTGGATTTCTCTAAATTTCTTTTTTTGTATGTTTATCTTTGTGGTTTTGGTTTTGTTTGTAGCTTATGGAAAATTGAATATGTCTTAAAGATACTGGAATGATTCAAGATGAGAACAAGAATAAGAGAATTGCAGGGCAAAACTCTGAGTATCTGGAAAATTAAGGGGGCCAAAATACATCTGGGGATATTATTTTAAAAAAGCAGAAGTGGCTTACTTTCTGAGAGTAATGAAAAGTCTGGAATAGATGTAGACTCCCATACCATTCTGAGATGAAGACAGGAATGCCTGAAATAATTCATGTAAGATCAGTTCAATTAACTGAATCCTCCATGTGTACATAAATCTCTGCTTTTATATTCTTACCTAAATAGGCTAGCAGATGATCTACTTAGCTATAATAAGACATTTTCTGTGATGGTGCACTCTGAAAGATAAACAGTGAAAATACTGCATTCATTCCTCCCAAGGGTCAGGTACCTGGTAAGTGATTCATTAAATACACATATAATGCTTTATAATAAAACAAGTAGTTTTACTTTTAGTTATCTTCATATTTTTCTACAGGGACTTTAAAAAATTCATCCACATTTATTATGGCATCAGGGAGCTATCTTTATGAATTCTATAGGTCCTATTGGATGCCCAAAGGTCATATGGACTTTTGGACTTGATCTAAATGGATGGCTTGGCTGTTAGAGTAATAAAGGGGTTGAAGTGCAGTGGAGATGAGATTACATAGATTATTTCAGAGAATTTTGACCACATATAGGTTCTCAGATTCTTCTCTGGGCTCTTTGATATGTATCTTCAGGGAGAAAATATTCATTTATTTATTGTTTTAATCAACAAATCATTTGTAGGTTACTGTATGAAGACCTCAAAGAGCCAAAAAGTTGATCAATCAGAAAAGTGTCTTTCCTCAAGTAGTTTATAGTCACACATCATTGCTAATGGCAAGGGTGGTCTCGGTGTCAGAGGAAAGATAGGGGAATAAATGTGCATTTGTGCCCTGAAGACCTCATATGATTATTGTATATCTGAGCTCCAGTGGAGTTCTTCTTAGAGTGCTCTTTGGCATGGAATGAAGAAATGGGATTATTTTAGCATTCTAACATTCATTCATATGCAGCGCTTTAGCATATGAAATATTGTTACCGGTGATTAAGATGACTTTAATTTTCTTTCAGATCTTGTGGTTATCTCACTGTTTTGATCCTTCTTTGTGGATGGAGTGAGTGTTGGACACCTCTAGTCAGACATCTTGAGCTGACCCTCTTCCCAGTTTTACAACCCAGGAGATGTCTTCCTTAAGGATCTGAAATCATCTCTTTGAAATGTTAATATCAAATGAGATAGAACCCCTACCTTCCAGCCTCTGTGGGTGGGTAAGATGCTAATTGTGATGGGCACCAATTAGCCCACAGAGATAGCCTAATCATAGAGAAAAACATTTGTGAATTCAGGAATAAACCAGTGTGCTCGACACTTCTCATTGATCAACCTCTCCATTAATGTCCTTCAGTAATGTTTCCACTAGCTCACCCCAGTGCTTAAAAACCTTCCCATCTTTTATTTCAGCAGAGTTGTGTTTAGTCTCTGTCCCCTATTGCAATAGCCTGAGTTAAGTCTTCCTTGCCTACTTAATGTACAACATGATGTTTTGACAGACATATACATAGTGAAATGATTACTATGGTTAAGCAAATTAGCATATCCATCTCCTTACATAGTTACTTTTTTTGCAATAAGAAGATTTGAAATCTATTCTCTCGGCAAGTTTCCAGTATACATTATTATTAACTATAATCATCATGCTGTACATTAGACATCTAGGTTTATTCATCCACATAACTTGCAACTTTGTACCCTTTGACCAACATCTTTCTGTTCTTCTTAATCCCCATCTTTGAGTAGATAATCACAATGGTAGCCACCATTCTATTATTTATTTCTATTTGACTTTTTTAGATTACACATATAAGTGAAATCATACAGTATTTGTTTTTCTGTGTCTGGCTTATTTCATTTAGTATAATGTTCTTTCTCTGTGTTTATCCATATTATTGCAAATAACAGGATTTCCTTTTTCTGTGGCTGAATAATATTTCATTGTAAATATATATACCACATTTTCTTTATCCATTCATCTGTCAACGGACAGTTATGTTGATCCCTTATTTTGGCTATTGTGAATAATGGAATAATGCTGCAGTGAACATGGGAGTGCAGATATCTCTACAAGGTACTGATTTCATTTCCTTTGGGTGTATACCCAGAAGAGAGATTGCTGGATCATATAGTAGTTCTGTTTTTAATTTTTTGAGGAATCTCCATTCTGTTTTCCATAATGGCTATGACAATTTACATTCTCATCAACAGTGTACAAGGGTTCCCTTTTCTCCACACCCTCACCAAAAATTGTTATTTTGTCTCTTTGATAATAGCCATTCTAATAGGTGTGAGGTAATAGCTCACTGTGGTTTTGATATGGGCTTTTCCCAAATAATTAGTGGTATTGAGCACCTTTTTATATACCTATTTGCCATTTTTATGATTTCTTTGGGAAAATGTCTATTTAGGTTACCTGGCCATTTTTTAATTGGGTTATTTGTTTTTTTGGTGTTGAGTTGGGTGAGTTCCTTATATATTTTGGATATTTGCCCCTTATCAGATAAATGGTTTGCAAATAATTTATCCTGATTCATAGGCTGCCTTTTCATTTTGTTGATTGTTTCCTTTGCTGTGCAGAAGCTTTGTAGTTTGATGTAGTCCTACTTGTTTATTTTGTTTTTGTTGCTTGAGCTTTAGTTGCAATATCTAAAAAATCACTGCTAATGTCAATGGCAAAGAATTTTTACTTATGTTTTCTTCTTGAAGTTTACAGTTTCAGGCCTCATGTTTAAATCTTTAATTCATTTTGAGTTGGTTTATCAGCCGTGCCATCATTTTTACATGTCATTATAAAATGTAACATACAAAATTGCAAAATATAAACATATTATTTCTTGTTACTATATTTAATTTTTCTATTCTTTGTACAGAGTTGATTCAAAAATTTGAAAACCAAGAAACACCATTTACAATAAATAAATAAGTCAAATAGATCTATTTGATCCATAGAGAAGAATATGTAAGCCTATGTAACAGGACCAAAACAATTAATGTTTTGAGTCTCTTTCTCACCCTCACCTTCACCTTTAAAAGTTGGTTTGGCTTTGCCCATTGAGTTTCTTTTCCTTCTTTGCTCCCTAAGGATATTTTAGTGTTGCCAGTGTAGGTTTTGAGGGCATTTGTGATGCAAAGCCTAGAAGAAAGGAAGAGAGTCATAAGGTCACAGGAAGGAGTAAGGCTGGAAAGGAATTTGGGAGGAGTTTGGAAAGAAGAAATAAAAATAGTTATGTGTGTAAGGTTAATTAGGTGAGATATCTTAAAGGAATTTGAGGAAGTATTGTTCTCACTGTAGTCCTTTGAAGTGTGTAAGAAATGCAAAGAAAGATTATGATAATGACTTTTTTATACAGCTTTTTTTAAAGTTCTACATTTTTCCTCTTTCTCTTTCTCTCGCTCGCTCTCTCATTGAAGGACCAAATGATTTTTATCTTTTTATTAAGAAGTTCCAGACCTTTAATAAACACAATTTAGAAAATGCAATTTAGCTTCTTCTTAAAAGCACACCTCGCAGAGACCTCTGAATTCTTTTCTAATATTTTATTCTTAATGAAAGAAGATTTTTTGAATTTATAGAGATGTAGATTTTCATCAGATATCACTCTTATAAATGTGTAGTAAAATAGGAAATTATAACTGTAATAAATTGGTTAATGCAATAATTCTCATTGATCTCAGGGCCCCTATATACTTCAAAAAACTATTGAGAATCCCAAGGAATTTTTGTTTATGTGTATAATGTCTATCAGTATTTACTATACTGAAAATGACAACTGAGAAAATTTTAAAATATTTATATAATAATTCATTTAAGATAATTCTAACACTATAATTTATTGACATAAACATTGGCATGAAAATTATATTTTCTAAAATAAAAAATAGTTTAATAAAATAAACTGTTTTCTAAAATAAAAAAAATGGCATTGTTTCACATTGATGCAAATTTCTTTCATGTCTGGCTTAATATAAGACAATTGAACTCTTATACCTGCTTCTGCACCAGTCTGTTGCCATGTATTGTTTTAGTAAAAGTATATGGAGAAAATCTGTCTATGCATATGTAACTGGAAAAGGGAAGAGACTTTTCAGATAGTTGTGGATATTCTTTATTACTACACTGAAACTCAGTAAGTGGTAGTTTTCTTAAAGGTTAGCTGTAATATGAATCTGAAACTATATTGCATTAGTTTCCTATTACTGCTGCAGCAAATTATCACAAACTGGGTGGCTTATGATGGAAATTTACTCTTTCATAATTCTAAAGGCAAAAAGTCTGATATCAAGGTGCCAGCAGGGCTATACTCCCTATGTAGGCTCTAGAGGAGATTCTGACTGTGCCTCTTTCATCTTCTGGTGGCTGTCAGCATTCCTTGACTTGTAACTTTATCTCTCCAATCTCTGCCTTTGTGGTCACATTGCTTCCTTTTCTGTCTATGCCTCTGCAATCTGCCTTTGCCTCTCTCTTGTCAGGACACTAGTCATTGGATTTAGGGCCCACCCAGATAATATAAGATAGGCATCTTCTCTCAAAATCTGTAACTTAATCATGTCTTTTACATGTAATTTATGTTTTATTAAAAACAGTATAAAGTTAATATTTATAGGTTTTGGGGATTAAAATATGGACATATCTTTTTTGGGGGTATCATTCAGCCCACTGCATATATCAATGGCTTTGTCCTACTGTATTGCATTAAAATTCATTAGTTCATCTTGTACTCTGAATGATCTTTTACCATGCATGATTTTATACCATCATGCATTAGTTATTTGGAAAATATTGATTCACTAATTTACAGGGATCTTCCAAATATCGATATATTTTATTATATGGTATCAAAAAATCAGTTAATATCACCACAAAACTAATCTGGATAGTCTTTAAAGATTGGGAAGATTCATGGTGGCAGATACAAGTTTTCTAAAATTCTAATTTTCACTTGAAAGCTCCAATTTTATCATTGGCAACAAATCTAGTCAGTTCTTCTCCTTGAAGAGAAGGTTTACTTTGCTCATTGTTAAGGAATTTTGTACTCCAAATCCCAAATCTGAATAAATATAATTTGTTTATCTGTCATTCTTTCAAGTAAAAATAATGTTCTGTGAAAAAGTAGCTGGTTCAGCTTACAAGTCAAACAATTGCATGAGTGCTTTTCCTAGAGGCAACTATTAAACTTTAGTATGTAACCAAGCACCTTATGTATAATTCCTCCTTTGTCACATGGATTTTTTAAAAGATGTGTACACAAAAGGATGAGATTTAATATCAGTCATTTCTATTGCTTCACCCAGGATATATTAAAGTGAAATTGGCTTTTCCCACTTTATTTTTTGGTATTCTGAGTGTGTGGCAGTAAAAACATATGACTTCTGATACAGTTTGGTACCACTTGGTTCATGCAAATGTGCCAGCAATTTTACCCATGATTACTCTTCAACCAGTGCAAATGTCAACAAAGTGAAAAAAGACAAGTAATACATTAAAAATTATGAAAATAGTTTTGACTTTGCAGATCCCTAAAAGGCCTCAGGGACTCCTTGGGAATTTCTGTGCTGAGTCATTTCCAAACTCCTTTGCATTTGGAATCTAGCTCTTTTACACTTAGAATTTCTGATGCCTATCTTTTTCCATATAGCATCATGTTCTGTATCATCAATAGCATTAATGAGACAGCTTTTCTTTAAGGGATGCTCTACGGTAGACTTTGAGATTTTTTTCTAAGTCTGTGATACTTATTCAGCATGTTTTGACATTGACCTTTTCATGTTGTTTTCAGAAGTGTCAAGAGAAGGATTTCAGACAATAAGCAGGATGCTTATTCTTTCCTTAAATAATTCTAAAGTTGTTTATTGACTGAATTGTTAAGGAGTTGCAATTGTCTAGTCATGCCACTAGGACTAGAAACTGAGTTCATGCATGTGCAGGCAATGATTAACATCTATGTGATATTGAATCATGTATGCAAAATATTATGTATCTTTCCTTGTATTGTAGCTACCATTGTGCCTTTCAGGAACGTTTTACAGCTTTCTTCAAATTGATTTTGAACGTCTGTAAGCTTGCATACAAATACTTATCATAACAGGGTCTTTTCTTTCACTATATCCTCTAATTGGTTTTGTGTTATGTTTATATACCATATTCATTAATAGGAATATTTAATATTATATAGAGGTTAATATTTTCTAAATTAATAAATACATCCAAGGCAACCTCAATGTAATTATCATTAAGTCTTTCCACCTGGAGATAAACACATTGATTAGCTATTACATTTGGAAAAACAAATAAGCAAGAATAGCCATGAATATCCTGATAGAAAAAGTAGTGGTATATGGTATGAACTAGCTTTATCCTATGTTAAAACATATAATAATTAAAATAGTATAGTATTGGAAGCTAAATAGACATTTAGCCAAAGAGAAGAGAAGACAAATAATTCTAGAAATAGATACAAATCCCTGCAAAAATTTACTATATTATAAAGTCACATATCAAATTGGTAAAGAAAAGATGGTCTTTTTAATAAGTGATATTGGAAAGGGTACAAAGTTTCAGTTATGCAAGATAAATTCTGAAGTTGTACCACACAGCATAGTGGCTATAGCTAACAATACTGTGTTGTATACTTAAAATTGGCTAAAAGCATAGATTTTATGTTGTATTTTTACCACTCACACAAAATAATATTAATAATAAAGAGAGATGGGGCAAGCTTTGGGAGGTAATGGATATGTTTATGGACTTGATGGTTTCACTGTTGTATACTTGTTGCCAAACTCTTCATTAAATATGTACCGCTGTTTACATGTCAACCGTACCTCAATAAAATGGTTTAAAATTGTGATGTTGAGATAACTAGCTAGACTTGTAGAAAAAAATTAAATCGCACTCATTTTCACACCAAACTTCAAGAGAAATCGTAAATGAATTAGAAATGTAAATTTTAAAAGTAAAATGTACAAGTAGTAGAAGGAAACCTTAGTGTGTTCCTTGGTTACCTTAGAGTTGGGAAAATTTTCTTAACTCTGATTAAAATACAGAAGCAGTAAAGAAAATACTGGTGTATTTAACCACTAAATATTTGAATGGCAAAAGAACCATAAACAAATTCAAAGATAAATGATAAACTAGAAAAAATATATGCAATTCACTTCAGAAATAAGGAATTAATACAATACAGAGGTTCTAAAATAGGAGGGAAATTACAACTAAAGAGAAAAATGTGCAATTTATAGAGACACAAATGACCCTTGAACATATGGAAAGTTTCTCAAATTTGTTCCCAATAAGTAAAATGCAAATTGAAACTACAGTGAAATACCATTTCTATCAGATTGGCAAAAGTTCAAATTTGACAACATACTCTTTCATCAAGCCTGTGGGGAAACAGGTGCTCTATATATTTCTAGTGGGAAAACATAATAGTAAAAGCATTATGAAAAGAAGCTTTATAATTTCTAGTAAAATTATGCATGCCTTTATTTTTTGACCCAGCAGTTTCTCTGATTGGAATCTATCTTGAAGATACTCTAGCAAACATACAAAAAGATATTTGCATAGGAATATTCATTGCAAGGCTATTTATTTATCCAGTCATCTTTTATGGATATTTGGTGTGGGACTATGTAAAAAACTATTATATTCACACAATGGACTTTCATTCAGTTCTAAAAGAACGAGGAGAATCTCTGTACACTGTTATGGAGTAAAGTAATAAGATGGAGAGAATGTGTATAACACTTATTGCTTTTATCTAATTATATATACATATATTAAAAATAGATGAATAAGTCAGAACATTTGTAAAAAGGTGAACAATATGTGAAGGGCACATAAATAGAACTAAACTGCTTTCAATATATTTTATGGACTTTGAGACCATGTAAATGTGTTTTTAAATAATTTTCAAAAATTAATACAATAAGCACAAAAGCAGTAGCTAAAGTCAAAACTAAAATGAGCTAATGAATCTAACTTTGATTCAGCATGGTCATATAAGCCATATAGATAGGAATTATGATAAGTGCTTTTAAATTCCAATAAATTTACCATACATTCCTAGTAGATTATACTCTAAGGATAAAATGATACACTTACAAGGCTTTTGGATTAACCCAGTCAGTCAAAAATGAAAAAGAATCAGGAAGAATGAAAAAAGTCTTCAAGAATTATGGGGCAATGTAAGATGACCTAACATAAGAATCATAAGTATCACTGAGGAAGACAAAGTAAAAGCAAAAAAGTACGGAAAATCTACCTGAGAGAATAATGGAGGAAAACTTCCCTGGTCTTGCTAGAGATTTAGACATCCATATACAAGAAGGTCATTGAAATTCTGGAATATTCATTGCAAGCAGGAATGGAACACAGTCATTAGAATGGCCAAAATCAAAGTGAATGAGAAAAGCCTACAAGCTACAAGATGAAACAGCAAGTAAGGAAAATTCATTAGACTATTAGCAGACTTCTCAGAAAAAACAAACAAACAAAACCATTACAAGCCAGAAAGGAATGGGGTCCTAGCTTCAGTCTTCTTAAACAGAATAACTGTCATCCAGGAATCTTGTATCCTGAAAAACTAAGCTTCATAAATGAAGGAGAAATAAAATATTTTCCAGACAAGCAAATTCCAAGGGAATTTGTCACCACTAGACCTGTCCCATAAAAAATGCTTAAAAGTGCTCTATGCACTGAAGATAACAATTGATACCCTCCAGTGTAAAATCAACCAAAAGTAAAAACTCACAGTTCTTGTAAAACAGTAACCCAAGGGAGAACACGAAGCAAGTAGGTAACAATTAATAAGATGACTGCTACAGTATCTCTCATTATCAATATTAACATTGAATGTAAATGGTGTAAACATCCCACTAAAAAGATATAGATTGGCTGAATGGATGAAAAAACACAAACCTGAAATATTTGCTGTTTCCAAGAAACACATTTAACTCATAAAGATTCTTATAGACTCAAGGTAAAGGGGTGGAAAAAATATTCCATGCAGATAGAAACCAAAAGCAAGCAGGAGTAGCTATTCTTAAATAAGATGAAATAGATTTTAAGTCAACAGTGGTAACAAAAGGACAAACGTATTCATTATATAATGATAAAGGGATTGATTCAGCAAGAAGATATAACAATCCTAAATATATAAGCTCCTAACGCAGGAGTTACAAGATTCATAAAACAAATATTACTAGACTTAAGGAAAGAAATAGCAACATTATAATAGCCAGGTACTTCAACACTACCACTGATAGAACTGGAGAGATCACCAAGGCAGAAAATCAACAAAGAAACACTGGACTTACACAGGACTCTAGAACAAATGAACATAACAGACAGTTATAGATCATTCTACCCAAGAACTTCAAAATAGACATTCTTCCAAATTTGAACAAAATCCAAATCACGCCATGTATCTTCTCAGACAACTGTGGAATTAAACTAGAAATCAATTCCAAGAGGAACTCTTAAAACTACACGAATATATATAAATTAAATAACTTGCTGCTGAATGATTCTTGGGTCAATGGTGAAGTAAGATGAACATTTAAAAAAAATTTGATTATATAAAGCAACACATGCTACCAAAATCTCTGGGATACAAAAACATCAGTGCTAGGAGGAAAGTTCATTGCACTAAATGCCTATATCAGCAAGACAGAGAGATTGCAAATAAACAACCTAATGTCACACCTCAAGGAACTAGAGAAAGAAGAACAAACCAAACCGAAAACTAGCAAAAGACAAGAAATAATGAAGATCAGAGTACAACTAAATGAAATTGAAACAAAGAAAATACAAAGGCTCAACAAAATTTGGTTCTTATAAAAGATTGATAGGGCAATAGCTAGATTAACCAGGAATATAAGAGAAAGGATCCCAGTATACTCAATGAGAAATGAAAAAAGAGATGTTACAACTGATACCAGAGAAATACAAAATATCTGAGACTACTATAAAAACCTCTGCACACACAAAGTAGAAAATCTAGAGAAAATGGATAAATTTTTGGAAACACACGATCTGCCAAGCTTGATTCAGAATGAAATAGAAATCCTGAGCAGACCAGTAATGAACTGCAAGATTGGAACAGTAATAAAAAATCTCTAATTAAAAGAAAGCCCAGGACCAGATGGATTCACCAGAATCATAGCTGAATTCGACCAGACCTACAAAGAAGAACTGGCACCTATCCTACTGAAACTCTTCCATAACATCGAGAAGGAGGGAATCCTAACTCATTTTCTATGAAGCCAGTATCTTCTTGATACGCAAAACAGAAAGAACTGCACAGAAAAAGAAAACTAAAGACCAATATTTCTCATGAACATAGATGCAAAAATCCTCAACAAAATCTAGCAAAGTGAATATAACAGTACATCAAAAAGAATTCACTATGATCAAGTGGGTTTCATCCCAGGGATGCAAGGGTGCTTCAACGTATGCAAATCAATAAATATGATTCACCACATAAACAGATTATAACTCAAAATAATGAAAGCCACATATGATAATCCCGCAGCCAACTTCATGCTAAATGGGGAAAAGTTGAAAATAGTCCCACTAAGAACTGGAATAAGACCAGAGTGTGCCCACAATTACCACTTCTATTGAATATAGTGCTGGAACTCCTAGCCAGACCAATAAGGCAAGAGAGAAATAAAGGATATTCAAATAGGAAAAGAGGGCTTTCAACAATCACTGTTTGCTGAGGATATGATCTTATATTTAGAAAATCCTAAAGACTCCTCTAAAAGACTCCTAGAATTGATAAATAAATTCAGTAAAGTCTCAGGTTATAAAATTAATGTACTCAAATAAGTAACATTTCTATATACTAATAAGCTGAGAGTCAAATCAAGAACTCAATACCACTTACAATAGATGCAAAAAATATATACCTATGAATATACTTAACTAAGGAGGTGAAAAATCTATACAAGGACAACAACAAAACACTGATGAAAGAAATCCTAGTTGACACAAACAAATGGAAAAACATTCCTTGCCCATGGATTGGAAGAATCAATATTGTTACAATGTACATATTGCCCAATTATGATTTAAAGATTCAATGAAATTCTCATCAAAATACCAATGTCATTTTTCATAGAACTTGAAAAAACAATCTTAACTTTCATATAGAATCAAAAAAGAGCCCAAATAGCCAAAGTGATCCTAAGCAAAAAGAACAAATCTGGAGGCATCACATTACTTGATTTCAAATTATACTATTATACAAGGATATAGTAACCAAAACAGTATGGTACTGGTATGAAGGTAGACTCATATAGACAGATGTAACAGAATAGAGAATGCAGAAGTAAAACCATATAGCTACAATGAATTGATTTTTGACAAAGCAGAGAAAAACATACTCTAGGGAAAGGATGCCCTATTCAGTAAATGATGCTGAGAAAATAGAATCACATGCAGAAAAATGAAACTGGATCCCTATCTCACACTGCATACAAAAATTAACTTAATATGAATGAAATGCTTAAATGCAAGACCTGAAACCATAAAAGTTCTAGAAGAAACTTTAGGGAAAACTCTTTTGGACATTGGCCTATGCAACGAATTTATGACTAAGACTTCAAAAGCAAATATGACAATGAAAATAAATACATGGGATTTAATTAAACTAAAAAGTTTATGCACAGCAAAGGAAATAGTCAATAGAGTAAACAGACAACCTACAGAATGGGAGAAAATATTTGCACACTATATATCTGACAAAGTACTAATATCCAGAATCTACAAGGAACTCAAATCAGTAAGACAAAAGCAACCTCATCAAAAAGTGGTCAAAATACATGCAGAGATTTTTTTCAAAAGAAGATGTACAAATAAACAACAAACATATGAAAAAATGTTCAATATCATTAATTAAGGAAATGCAAATTAAAACCACAGTGAGATACCACCTTACTAACCCTGTCAGGCCATTATTATAAGTCAAAAAAACAGTAGAT
>CAUYPO010057821.1:0-18289 GCA_963574435.1 Cheirogaleus major
TGTTAAAGCAATCTAGGCTGCAAATGGTAAGGCCTTGAGTTAAGACATTATCACCGGGGTAGGAGAAAGGTATAATTCAAAAGATGTTTACGACAACTCATAAAGGAGGAAATCCACAGAGGTTGAACTAGTTTGCAGTCCCACCAGCAGTGTAGGAGTGTTCCAATCTCTCCACATTCACACCAACATTTATTGTTTTGGGACTTGTTAATAAAGCCCATTCTCACTGGAGATAAGTGATATATCATTGTGGTTTTGATTTCCATTTCCCTGATGATTAGAGATGTTGAGCATTTTTTGATATGTTTGTTGGCCATTATTCTGTCTTCTTTTGAAAAGTTTCTGTTCATGTTATGGAGATACCTTAAAGTGACACAAGTGGATCTACCATTTGATCCAGCAATCCCATTACTGGGCATCTACCCAAAAGAACAAAAGTCACTCTATGAAAAAGAGACCTGCACTTGAATGTTTATAGCAGCACAATTCACAACTGCAAAGATGTGGAAACAACCCAGGTGCCCATCAATACATGAGTGGATTAATAAAATGTGGTATATGTATACCATGGAGTACTATTCAGCTATAAGAAACAATGGCGATATAGCACCTCTTGTATTTTCCTGGATTGAGCTGGAACCCATTCTATTAAGTGAAGTATCCCAAGAATGGAAAAATAAGCACCACATGTACTCACCAGCAAATTGGTAATAACTGATCAACACCTAAGTGGACATATAGGAATAACATTTATCGGGCATCAGGCAGATGGGAGGGCGAAGGAGGGGATGGGTATATACATACATAATGAGTGTGATGCGTACCATCTGGGGGATGGACATACTTGAAGCTCTGACTCCGGGGGGGAAGGGAGGGAAAGGCAACACACGTAACCTAAACATTTGCACGCCCATAATATGTTGAAATAAAAAAAAGAAAAAGAATGTATGAAGGAAAGCAGGGAGGCCCAAAGGATGAATAAAAGTATGCTGAACGGGCAGAGACAGACTTGGGGTTCAGAGAAAAATAAAAAAAAATTTTTAAAAAGAAATTTAATTTAAATACAGATGCTCTTTGATTTATCATGGATTATGTCCTGATAAACCCATCCTAAATTGAAAATATTGTAAGTCAAAAATGTATTTAATAAATTTAACCCACTGAATGTCATACCTTGGTTTAGACTACCTTAAATGTGCTCAGAACACTTATATTAACCTACAATTGGGAAAATAATCTAACACAAAGCCTATTTTATAATGAAGAGTTGAATATCTCATGTAATTTATTGCATAGTGTACATTATGTCAAAGCTGTAATGGTTTCAAACCATAGCAAAGTCAAAATAACGTAAGTGGAATCACTGTAAGTTAGGGACCATCTGTATAAATACACAAATAGAGTTAAAATAAAAGGTTGGAAAAGATGCACCATACTAACACTAATCAAAAGAAGGCAGAAATGGCTACATTAGTACCAGAAAAAAATAGATTTCAGAGCCAAGTATATTACTAGGGATAATAATGTTATTTTATAATGATAAATGGATGAATTTTTCCAGAAGTTATAATAATCTGAAACATTTATACACCTAATAACAGAGCTTCAAAATACTTGAATCGAAAATTGATAGAACTGCAAGGAGAAATAACCAAATCCACAATTATTGTTGGAGATTTTAATGCCCTCTTGTGAGGGGTAGAATCCTGAGTGCCCCTCCCCCCAAATTCCCACCTCCATTATACCTGTCCTGTATAATCCCTGGCTGGGACTTGTGAATATCATGGGATTTTACTCTCAAGATTGTTATATTATATGGCAAGAGTGAATTAAGGTCACTTATAAGTTGACTTTGATTTAATTAAAAGAGATTATCCTGAGTGGGTCTGACCTAATCAGGTATACCCTTTTAAAGTATGGTCTATAAGTCAGGCATGGAAGTCAAGTCTTTCTGTTCTACTGGGCCTTGAAAAAAACCAGCTACCATGAGTTCCATAGATACACGTAAATTTTGCCAACAGCCACATGGGCTTAGAAGAGGCCCCCAAGCCTCAGATGAGACTACAGCCTAAGCTGACACCTTGATAGCAGTTTTCTGAGACCCTGAGCAGAGGACCCAGCTAAGCTATCCTCAGATTCCTGACTCATGGAAACTATGATGACATAATAAATGTGTGCCGTTTTAAGCCCAATTTGTGGTCACTTGTTATACAGCAATACAATATCCTCTTTCAATAATTACAGAAGATATATACAGAAAATAAGAATAGAAAAGATTTTAACACCACCATCAACCAACTTGACATAATTGACATTTATATAACACTCCACTTGAGAACAGTAGAATACACATTCTTTTTAAGTGTGCATGGAATACTTACCAATATAGACCATCATTTAGGCCATAATACAAATCTGAAATTTAAAAAGATTCAAGCCATATAAAATATTTCCTATGACTACAATAGAATTAAAAATTAGTAACTGAAAGATCTTTAGAAAATCCTCAACTATTAGGAAACGAAGTAACACACTTCTAAATAACCCATGAGTCAAAGAAAAAATTAAGAGGAAAATGCTACCAGAATATTATAAAACACCACAAAGACTGAGCATTTATAACTTCACAAAGTTTTAAGTATATGAACAAGCATAGATGTAATTATTATATTTAAATAATTTAAAATGCAACTACTATAGAAGGTAATAGAACTTCTATTGCAGGAATGGAAACAGGATTGTTATGCTGTCAAATATTTTTCCTATAAGCTGACAAAAAGAAGCTGTCTCTTAGCCTGATGGCAATGAAAGAAGATGAATCATTGCTGTGGAAACCAATTTATTTAGTCACTCTGAATCGCTGTTATTTATTACTTGTCAGCACATGCTGTTAGTTCAATTAAATATAAAAATCTGAAATACTCTTTTCTCCCCAACCCCATCCTTTAAAAAAGAGGGGAATGACTCAAATTTAAAACATTAAAAGAACATTTTAGGTTTACTATGTTTCTATTATTTTACTTAGGTATTGTCTATTAAACATTCTGCAATAAAAGACAGATTCATTGTTTTGACTAGTTAAATTTAAATGTCTATAGGGATCATTGTAAAAATATAATTCAGGACCTCTCTTTACAGGATAACACAAACCAAAAATTTTAAAGAAGGCATTCAGAGAAAGTGTTCATTGCAATACTGCACTGAATTGTGAGGAAGCCTGAGACAGCAAACTCATGGCTAAGAAAAAGTTTGATTTCTTAACTGTAGTGTAATTGAATTCTCTCAGATAAGTTACAATATTCATACTTGTTATGCACAAAATATATGATATTTCACTTTGATAATACCACAGAATTTTCATCATTCAACTGCAATCAATCAACCAAAAAAAAATCTTATTCATAATTAAGTTACATATAGTGGTACATATTGCCGTGGAAAAAAAGTAGTATTTGGAGAATCTGTCAAGAGAGTAATATTAAGCAACGTATGTTAACAAAATGTGACACCTACCTCTGCCAAGCATAAAAGCCTGTTATCACTAAGTATGTTTCTCATTGAGTTTATGCCCTTAAGGTGTCAAATACAGCCCACTAGGTTCTTGAGCTAATTTCAGCTTTCAGTAATAAACATATCTTATGCTTCGAATGACATTAAGTGGCCATCTACCACAGAGTATACAAGTCCATTTTCTTTATTCCATTGTTTCAGTCAACAGAAATTATATCATGTCGAACATTTCCAGCAAACTTAGAGTTTAACTGAAATCAGAACTCAAAGCAAATGTAAGTGGATATAACAGTGTGTTTTCAAATAGTTGCCTAAAGATAATGCCTCATTAATCCAGTGAATCAAGAAAAGTATAATCTTCCACGTAATTGTCTTACAGCAAAATACCTTTTTTATGTTTTTTACAACACTTATTTGCATACAACTGCATATGAACGCCCTTTCTTGCAGACTGGTTCATCATCAGAAACATCAATTATCATATTGTTGTGTGACACTTAGAGCAAACAAAAACTGTGTGTTACTATTTGTCCCTGCACTAAATCATCTCTAAGAACCACATAACCACAGCTCTGCCACTTCTTTCATTGCCCAATGTCATTTCTCCCTGTTGAATGTGATTCTGCTACATATCTCCCAGCACTCTCTCCCACACCTCCAACATTCTCTGAGCTTAAAGAAACAGCAGCCATAGTTAACATACAATTTAGGCTCTTGAGACTTTATAATTTCTTGATTGTATGTATGAGATCTTGATATCATAAGAATATCAACTAAGTGGTTTTCATATTTATGCAAATGCTTTCTCTTCAGATTATTTGCCTTCTATCTTTTAATTTTACTTCTTATACTCTTGCCAATATTGTATATGTATGCATACATATGTACACACACATATATACTTTGATTAGTAAAAGAAGTTTGTATACTACTAATTTGAGGAACAGAATGATTTTAAATACTGAAGAAGAAAGGTATGAGGAAGAGAATATTTGAGTGACTATATGCACTGAAATGATTCTCAGGAACGAGGGAAGGAAGTGGCATGACCAAAGACTTTAATCTTCTCCTGTAATGAGAAAACACTAATTTAAAATGAATATTTTTTGAAAACCATATGCAATAAATAAATATTCAATTGCTGACATTTGTAACTAGATCATTAATATCTCTTCCAATCAAAAATTCTGAACAACCAACACCAAGGCATAGTCTAGTAAAACTTACTGGAGTGAAAGAAAGAAAAAACACGTGGCCACCTATAAACAAGTGTCATTGCCTGCCTCAGGTATTACTGATTTTAATTGCTGTCATTCTTCTCTACTCTCTTCCCCACAACCTTTTCCACTTGCAATCAATTAAGTGTCTACATTAATCTCACTAAACTTGGATTTAGCAAAAATAATAAAAGACTGACAAAAGCAAAAATAGATTAAAAAATCAAGTAATAGCTGCTTAAACATAGTATGCTAAACACCACAGTTGCCACAGCTCTCTCATAAAAGTCCACTAAAAGGACAAGATAGTAAAAGAACTATCCTATTTACTACTTGACTCAACATCTTGACAGAGATGAGTCAAGAAAATTTTGGTAGCTAGAGGGTGGAAATGGCTTAGCAGATAAGGAATGTTGCAACTTAAGGGCCTGTAGAGAGATGAAGCTAAGAACTGGACACTAAACACAAACCCAAGTAAGGTTCAATAATGAGGATTCCAGGTTCTTCTAAATACAGTGCAAGGAGTAAAACATGATAGTCTCCTCACAAACGGTTGTAGGAGTGAGGGGAAACTTGCCCTTTCCCTGAAAGTTGCTAAAACGTCAACTCACAATTAAGGCAGATTAATAAGAGAAAGGTTTATTTACCACGTAGATGGGGAGAATCACATAGTGATTACCCAATATCCCAATGAGGTTCAGTTTTTTTATACATGCCTTTTAGAGGGGTCAGGGGAAAATGAGGAGTATAGGTGGATAAGGGGTTGCTAGGGAGGATGACTGGGTGGGGAAACAGATTGATTTGTAAATTAACCTGAGAGACAGGAATTATGTTTTAAATGATTTGGGTCCCAGTCTGGTTGCATCCTTGATCTTCTTTCCAGCAAGATATTGATATTACAGGGAGAGGAAGGGAAGTCAATTGCCTCCGTTGATCTTTTGATCAGGTTGGTCCAGTTTATGCAGATAGAGGGAAAGCCTCTTCCAAGGGCCTGTTAATCTCTAAAAGCCTTTAATTTAAAATGGTCTTTATAGCAAGGAGTCATATTTTGAGGTGAAATTTCCAGAGCTCCTTCATTCCCCCATCTAGAACTTCCCTAGAAGTTTCACACATTAAAAGCCAAGTCGGTAGCTGTGGCAAGAGAGATTTGATTAGTAGTCTAGTAACAAGAGATCTGAAAAGAGAGACAAGAACATAGATTAAAATGAGAATAAATAAGTAGAAAAGAATAGATCTAAGCACATTTCCCAATGCCCCACTAAACCAGTCTCCCATTCTTGGGAATTGATCTTCATTAATCTGGAGAATATTTATCTTGTCTTTTAGGAAGTACAGATCACAGTTTCTACTTGCCCTATGTGGTTTTACGCAGAAAGAGTATTTGTTTTTCCGCCCATAATCATGCAAGCTCTTCCCTGTTGGGCTGTGAAGGCATCCAGGAGGCAGCAGTTTTCAAATATAACAGAGATTAGGCTGTTGACTTCTAATTGAAATGCTCCTAACGCTTGCATGGTGATATTGAACACTTGTTCTACTACTGTGGAGAAATTCAAAACTCTCTTTTCAATCTGATGAGTTCCAAATGTTGGGCAAAGAGGCCTGAGCACGAAAAAGAACTTAGAATTATGATATACAAGATATACAAGTGGGTTTTTTATAATATCGCATCTAGTACATTTGCTTGGTACCATCTTATGAATGAAAGAGCCCAACTTTGTAATTTGGCTGGCATTTTAAAGTGGAGTACCTGGTAACAGAGGGTGTCGGATAATCAAGTCCATACCATTCTGACCATGTAGGTGGGAACCACTTGTATACTTTATTGCCACACACAATAAAAAGACCAGCATAATTTAACAGATAGAGTCAGGTTGGAACCTGTGACCTCCCAGTCTGGAGTTTGCTGCACCTCTTCTTCCTCACTGGCACTTTCATATCTCCAGTATCCATGTGTTCCTATCAGTCCATGGGAACAGAGCAGGTTATGAAATATTTGATATTAAAAGCCTTTGGTTTAGTTCTGGCAGTTATAGGGCTTGGTTTTGTCAGTCCTAACCAAGTCAGTCCAGACTTTTGCTCTGTATACATACAGTGTCTGACATCTAAACAAATGGAATGAGTGAACTACTTCAAGTTGCACAGGCCTGACTTGTGGGCCATTCATAACATCTGGCGATTTGACAATCGTTGACATCATGAGGGTAAGTGTTAGCACCATCTAAGAGGTGCAAGAATGCCATCTGTGCCATCTGTAAAATCAAACCGTAGAGTCTGATCACAATATTGCCCTAGTGTGTCATACAGAAAAGATCCAGCAGCATCCCTGTTTTCAATGAAGAGGATAATTTTCTTTCCAGGGACTTTACCTGAGCAAAAGACAGGTTTTTTGAGCTTCCACAGAGGTTTTTCTCTGTTCAGTTGACTCACCAACAGAAGAAGCAGCATGATGTTTCTTCTCTGGTTATGGATGCCACATCTTGTCATACATCCATCTTCTGGACTAGTTCCACTAGGCACTCACATTGGCAGAAACAAAAATGAGTTCAGCTTCCTTCGTATGGTCTAGATGTTGGCATAACCAGTAATTAGATTGACTAGTCAGTGTGGCTAGGGTTTGAAAGACTGTTGTAAAAGGATGCCAGGTCTGTGCCTGACCTGTTGGAAAAACAATAAGGGTTAGTAAGAGCAAGGCATAATTTGAAAGAAGAGACATAGTAGAAGATAAAAGGAAAAATGGGATAGGTTAAGGCAAACTCTACTAAGCTTCCAATATGCAATCCTCGAAGGGGGAGGCTTAAAAGAAGAAGTGTTTAAAAAGGAACATTTGGGAGGATTAAAAGACAAAAAGGAATTTATAGATGAAAAATAGAGTTTCTTGACCTGTGATCTTGGGAAAAAGCTGTCTATTTCATGAAGACATCTGCTTCAAGGGCCTGGGAACTGGCTCTGGAAATCTTTACTTTCTGGTCACCTGTAGGGGTCATACTCCAATTTTCTCAGTGTTGTTGGGTGTGTCTTATGTGAATCCAGGAGGATTTTTCTTTTATTTGTATGACAATGTAGGTAGTTGACAGTACTTTTTAATTCCCAGGAAGGTGATAGCACGTGTCTTATAAAAACTTTGATGGACACAGGATCTCTTGGTCCAACAGGATGACTAGGCCTGTCAGCTGGCAGAGACCATGCTCCTTTCACCTGTTGATGATATTCTCCAAGCATACTTAGTGGCTGTATGTAGCTAGTCTTGCTATCAAATTGTTCACTTAAATCCCCATAGTGTTCAGCCAGTCCAGGAATAGAAGGTTTATAGGTATCAGTAGGCAAGGGGTGACAAAACACTATTTCAAAAGGGGTTAAACCATGTCTTCTAATTGAGGCATTCTGGATTTTTATAAGGGCCAACGGTAATACATCTGGCCATTTAAGTCCAGTGTCTCAATAGACTTTTCTCAAAGTCCTTTTTATTTTGAGATTTTTATGTTCCACTTGCTCTGAGGATTGAGATGATATGGGGTATGAAATTTTAATAAGTATCACAGAGCCTTCACAAGCAAGTGGTTTAAACTGAGTCCCTTTATCTGACTCAATCCATAAAGGAATACCAAAACAAGGAATAATCTCAGTTACTAATTTCTTTACCACTGTTGTAGCATCAGCACGCCTATTTGGATAGCATTCAATCTATACGCTAATCACATAAACAATAACCAAACAGTGAGAAAATCTTAAAGCTGAAGGTCAATTTATAAAATCAATTTGGAGTGACAAAAAGAGATAGTCCAGGCCTTTGGGGACCAGTTTCCTCCAGAGATTTGGTGAGATTTACAAACAGTGCACTGGGAAATAATTTGGTAAAAGATACAGAAGAATTTGAGAGAATATTAAAGGACGCTCAAATATCTCTGAGGTATTCAGATCCACTGTTAATTATCTCCCCCGAACATCAATGTAAAGAGAAATTGTGAATCAGAGTGTAACAGAATCAAAAAGAAAGTTGAGCAGAGGCCAACTACTGTATTCTTAAAATCACATGAATTAAAAACATTTGAGTTAATTTTTATCTTCTTGATAAAATATTTGACTTAGGCACTTATTATTTGAAGCTAATTAATTAGAGCTCTTTTTACATAATTTGGTAGTAAAACATCACATACAAATGACATATATAGACACATAGACATAAAGACAGAAGCCAGCTCTAATAGCTCTTAAGAATTTATTTGCTGGCCAGGCGCAGTGGCTCATGCCTGTAATCCTAGCTTTCTGGGAGGCCGGGTGGGCGGATCGCTCAAGGTCAGTAGTTCGAAACTACCCTGAGCAAGAGCGAGACCCCGTCTCTACTAAAAAAAAAAAATAGAAAGAAATTAATTGGTCAACTAAAATATATAGAAAAAATTAGCCGGGCATGGTGGCGTGTGCCTGTAATCCTAGCTACTCAGGAGGCTGAGGCAGAAGGATTGCTTGAGACCAGGAGTTTGAGGTTGCTGTGAGCTAGGCTGACGCCATGGCACTCTAGCATGGGCAACAGAGTGAGACTCGTCTCAAAAAAAACCAAAAAAACAAACAAACAAAATCCAGAAAAGCCACAAAAACAACTCAAAGAAAGAAAAGTCTTGCTAGTCATAAACAAGATGTAACCCATATTTTTTTTGTCCAGACACACAATTTTCTAGGTTCCCAGCTTTTCAGCTGACCATTCATAAATATTTTAAAGCCCCATATTGTGGTATATGTATACCATGGAGTACTATTCAGCTATGAGAAACAACGGTGATATAGCACTTCTTGTATTTTCCTGGATAGAGCTGGAACCCATTCTATTAAGTGAAGTATCCCAAGAATGGAAAAACAAGCACCACATGCACTCACCAGCAAATTGGTATTAACTGATCAGTACCTAACTGGACATATAGGAATAACATTTATTGGGTGTTGGGCAGGTGGGGGGAGGGGATGGGTATATACATACTTAATGAGTGTGATGCGCACCAACTGGGGGATGGACATGCTTGAAGCTCTGACTCAAGGGGGGAGAGGGGGACATGGGCAATATACGTAACCGTAATATTTGTAGCCCCATAATATGCTGAAAAAATAAATAAATAAGAAAAAAGAAAGAAAAAGAAAATTAACCAAGAAAAAAAAAGAAATTGTATCAGCTGGCTCAATCAGAGTATTGTCACAGGTATAGACAGGCCAAATCTAGCTGGATGATTTTCATAAATAGGGCTTATTGGAACACAGCCACACCCATTTGTTTATGTGTTGTCTATGGCTGCCTTTGCATGACAACAGCACACATAGTTTAGTAGTTACAACAGAGACTGTATAAACCACACATCCCAAAATATTTGCTACTAATATTTGGCTGCTATACCAGAATACCACAGACTGGGTAATTTAATATAAAGAACAGAAATTTGTATCTCACAGTTCCGGAGATTAAGAAGTCTAAGATCTAGGTACTGGCATCTAGCGAGGGCCTTTGTGCTGTGTTTTCATGTGGTGGAAGGTGGAAGGCAAGAGAGGATGAATGCTGTGTCTTCGCGTGGTGGAAGAATGGAAGAGCAAGCTAACTGAATGCTGTGTGAAACTCTTTTTATAAGGGTCTTAATCCCATTCACAAGATAGGAGCCCTTATAGCCTAATCACATCTTAAGAGTCCTACTTCTTAGTACTATCACATTGGCAACACCTACATTTTGGAAGGCACATATTCAAACCATAGAAGTCCTCTTGTGCCCTCCTCCCCCTCAAACTCGTGTCCTTCTCACATGCATAATATATTCATCCTATCCCAGTAGCCCCCAAAGTCTTAACTTATTCTAGCATCAACTCAAAAGTCTAAAGTCTACATATCATTTTAATGAGATATAGATGAGACTCAAAGTTGTTTCAGCCTGAGGAAAATTGCTCTTTAGCTGTGAACATGTGAAATCAAACAAATTTTGTGCTTCTAAAATACGATGGTGATACAGGCCTAGGATAGACATTGCCATTCCAAAAGGGAACAACTTTTCGCTTAAGGGTAGCACTTTTTGTCTTCTATTTGGCTTATCCGAATTGCCAGCAGTATTACTCTTGCACTTGGGACCATTAGTTAGTAGAATAAGGGTTATTTGAACAAAAGCACTGCAATGCTGCCAGTTGACCTGATAACTGAGATGGCTACTAAGTGACTAACAGGTAGGTAGTCTACACGGAGTACAGGTAGTCTACACACAGTAAATAAGCTGGACAAAGGGATAATTTATGTCCCAGGAGAGATGGAGTAGAACACTGTGAGATTTCATCACACTACTCAGAACAGCATATAATTTAAAACTTATGAATTGTTTCTGGAATTTTCCATTTAATATTTTCAGAACACAGTTGACTGCAAATAACTGAAACCATAGGAAGTGACACTGCAGATAAGGGGGTGACTACTGTAATTTATAAGACCAAAAATTCATTTCTCACAGTTCCGAAGGCCAAGATCAAAGTGCCAATAGCTGATAAGGGCCTTCTTGTTGTGTTCTCACATGGCGTAAGGCAGGCGGAAAGCAAGAGAGAATGCACGCTATGTCCTTACGTGGCAGAAGGGTGGAAGAGCAAGCTAACTAAATATGCATAAAGCCTCCTTTGTAAGGGCCTTAATCCCATTTATGAGGGAGGAGCCCTAATCACCTCTTAAAGCCCCCACCTGCTAATACTATCACATTGGATACATCTTAATTTTAGAGGGGACACATTCGAGCCATAGCACTGCCCCTTTGCAGAAAAAATTTGCCACACCCTGGTTTAAGAAATGATGTTCTTATATCTTTTTGATGCAGGGGTCCTCAAACTTTTTAAACAGGGGGCCAGTTCACTGTCCCTCAGACCATTGGAGGGCCGTTGGAGAGTGCGGCGCACATTCCACACATGCGCACTGTGGGCCCTGGTCGAGTCGGCTGCTAAGCAGGACAGGCAGCAGTGGCAAAAACACCTGGCAGGCTGGATAAATGTCCTCAGTGGGCTGCACGTGGCCTGCAGGTCATAGTTTGAGGACGCCTGGATTAGAGAATAAAGGTGCCTAACTTTTTTTAGGACAATCCCATATTACCTATCATAATTTATAGTGGACATTTCATTGTATGCCTTATCTCTAATTCTAAATACCTATTCTAAGCGCTCACCATGAGCACAGAGGTGTATATAAGGTTGTTTAGTGTCACATTGCTCATTTGTAAGAGTGGAACAGTGGGATCAACCAAACATTTATTAATAGTATAATGGTTAAATGAATCATGGGAAACATTCTATGCTCTATGTTGGTCTATATTCACTAAATTTGAATGATCTTCATGACACATTGTTAAATTAAAAATGCAACTTACAGGAAAAATTATATAATAAGATCCCATGTATGTGAAAACACTAAAATTATATATTCTGTGTTTTGTATATACATGCCTAGAAAAAGGTAAGAGAATAAATAAGGAGCTGCTAAACAAGGTTACTTCTGGAGTGATGATGGTTTGAAAGGCTGAGAAATGAGGTAAGGAGACATTTTACTCTATAGACTTCTATATTGTTAGATATTTTACAATAGTAATATAGTCACATGTCATTCATTATGTTGTCAATGGAAAAAAGCCAAACTCTGTAAAATAATTTTAAAGAGATTTATTCTGAGCCAAATTTGAGGACCATGACCCGGAGCCACTGCCAAGAGGCCTTGGGCAAGTGGACGCGATGTGACCGGGTTACAGTTTGGTTTTTATACATTTCAGAGAGACAGGGGTTACAGGTAAAGCCATCAATCAATATGTGGAAGGCATACATTGGTTTGGCCCAAAAAGGGGGACATCTCGAAGCGGGGGCTTACAGGTTATAGGTGGGTTTAAAGATTCTTTGGATTGTAATTGGTTAAAGACATGAAGCTTTGTCTAAAGGCTTGGAATGTTTTAGCATAAGGTGCTGTTCTCAGAGATAAGCCACCAGACATAGATTTGTTGTGTAAATTGAGGACCTGCAGGTTTGTCTTGCATACCCTTAGACCTGTTAATGGATTACAAAGGAAGTCCCCAAGAAGGGAGGGGGGCATGATAGCATGTCTGACCCCCCTCCTCCTGGCAGGCAATTTTGCTTTAGGATATTCCTTTGGCCACGAGGCGGCGGGGTGGGGTGGGGGGGTCCATTCAGTCAGCCGGTGGGGGAGGGGGTGAGCATTTTAGTTCACAATGTAATAAGTAAAGGAAAAGTTTATTGTTGAATGGATGGTCCTCAACTGCTGTTTTGATTGGTGAGATGGGGAGAGAATTAGAATGAAAAAGGAGAAGGGAAACAAGCATTTGTTGAGTAGATACTATATGTCTATCTCTGTATCAGGCGTTGTCCTCGGTGATATTCACTGCAGTCTCTGTAATAGGTAGTACAGTCCCTAGGTTGGAGAGGAAGAAACTGATATTCAAAAGCTTAGTGACTTAATCCAAGATCATAACACTGGCAAGTGGCAGTGTCAAGATCAAGACTTGCTCATTCTTCTTTACCAGATTCTTGAACCTAGATATTTTTTGATTCGGAATCATTCATTTTTCACAAAAGTTAGTCTTTTTATATTATCTGGACCCAGAAGAAATTAAACCTCTTTATGTGAACTAAACTTAGCATGTATGAACGAAGAGAGTTCAGTACTTTAATAATAGATTTCCTTCTATATGATCCTAAAGGTTATTTGAAAATTACCAATGGGAAAATTAGCTAGTCTAGATAGTATCCCAAGAGAATTTTGCAAAGTTCTGCTATCTAATTTTAGCTGCTTTATTAACTTGGGTCACCTAACCAATGTAATTCTTCCTGCTTTGCAGTCAGAAAGTTTATATTAAGCTGGGTTTTTCTGAAAGAGATGACAAGAGTTCAATAACTTTCTTGTTATCTGCTTTAAATAATCTCATAAAATTATAAGAATACTAACTAATAATGCTAAACTATATGGATAATATAAATGGTAACATCACACTTTATGTGTTTTTGTATCTATTGTATAACTATTGAAGAATGGCTTCTGGTAATTTATTAGGTCATTAAATATGAAATGTCCAATTTTGAAACAAAGTTTAGTTTATTATGTCTCTAATAAGAAGCAGTACAATTAATCAAAGTATGCACTCAAACTATCAATACTGTTTTGCTATCTTAACAGTAGCTTGTTTAAGCCAGCATCGAAGAAACCTGGAGAATGAGTGGCAATGAAATCGGGAAAGGCATTTTCCACAGCTTCTTGAGAATTAAATTTTGTTTCCTTGCAAGAAGTGGTACAAAGCCTGGAAGGAGTGGTAGTCAGTTGGTGCAAGGTCTGGTGAATACGGTGGATGACAGAGTTTCAAGTCTAGCTGCTGTAATTGAGCAGCATTGTTTGTGTGACATGTGGTCGAGCATAGTCTTGCAAGAGGATTGGCCTGTCACTCTTGACCAATCTTGGCTGTTTAATCACAAGCGTCCTCATCATTTTGTCCAATTGGTTGCAGTAGACATCCACTGTAATGGACTGACCAGGTTTCATGAAGCCGTAGTGGATAATACCAGCCCTGGACCACCAAACAGACACTATTAGCTTTTTGATGAAAATTTGGTTTTGGATTGTGTTTCAGCACTTCATCTTTATCCAACCATTGTGCTAAAGGCTTGTGATTGTCAAAAAGAATCCATTTTTTTATCACACGTAACAATATGATGTGGAAATAGTTTGCCTTTCTGTTGTGACAGCAAGGAAAGGCAAGCTTTGAGAGAATTTCTCTTCTGATGCTCATTTAATTCATGCAGTACCCATATGTCCAGCTTCTGTGTCTTGCCAATTTGTTTCAAATGGTCCAATATTGTTGGATTAGTAATGTCAAACCTTGCTGCTAATGCACACGTAGGTTGAGATGGGTTCACTTCCGCTGCAGCTTTCACCTCATCATGAGCCACCTTGGTCTCAGGGCGCCCACGTGACTCATTTTCAAGGTTAAAATCACGAGAACGGAACTTCTCAAACCATCTACATACCGTGTGTTCATTAGCCACATCCTTCCCAAACACTTTGTTGATATTTCTGGCTGTCTGTGCTGCATTGGTTCCACAACAGAACTCATATTTGGAAACAACACAATTTGTTTTGGCTTATCCATGGTTTCACAAAAAATTTCTCTAAAAAAAATTTCCAAAGGTAATCACAAGCCAAAACTTGTTTGAAAGACTGAGGATGTACCTTCACAATAAACATAAAACAAATGTCAAAGTGAAATGTCGGAGATATCAACTGTCAAACTCAGTACTTAAGGAAATCGGACATTTCATACTTAATAACCTATACATAAGTGCTTTACTAATTCTCCTTAGTTACCAAGTACATTAACCAATACAGCCATTTTTCAACCTCAGAAACTTAAATAGAAACAAAGGCCTTGCTATTGGTTGTGTGGACAGAAAGGACAATAAATAAAGGAAAATTGATTTTGATGGAATCTCTAAGTTCTCATCTCTTGCCTTCAGGGTGAGTACAATTGTCTTGGTTCTGGAATTATTCCATGCAGGATGGAAGTATTAGAAAAGACCTGATACTAATGTGTCCTTTGGGAACTAGACAATGAAGAGCAGCCATACCTGCCTAGTGTGTGTTTAGAACTGAAACCTTTTATTAAGTTTCTCTCCATCCAACCCCTGAAACTTTTCATTTGCCCCAGCTTCAGCCCACTAGAGGAAGGTCATGTCTTGCAATTCTCTCTTCCAAGGTGGCTATATTGACATAAGAGGCTGACCTCCCTTTGCCTTAAATTCTCCTGAGATTCATTCATAGGAAAGGGAATCTAATTATGTTTGGCTGAGCTGTTTCATGTCACTTAAAGAGACAAAATTAATAATCACAATCAGTCTCTGGCTGGAATATGTTGATGAGTAAAAAGCTATCATTAAATACACCTTAAACTATGATATTCTCACTAGCTGAGTATGACAACTGCTTGTGTTTTCAATGGGAGAAAACAACATTCTGGAAGAAAATCACTGATACACAGGTTGTCACCTGTCTTACCCTTTTCATCCTAATCATCAAGGTTAGGTAATAAAGGACAGAACTTTAAAGAAAACCACATTCCCTAACTAAAAAAGTAAATATGTATCTGTGAAATAGTTGGAATTGGTCAAGTAGAACAGAAAGTCATATAGAATCTTCAAATTGTGGCATGGGAGAAGGATTTTAGAAATTATGTAATTCAACCTTCTTATTTTACTGATGAGAAAGCAGGATCCCAGAAGATGAAGTAAATTGTGCAAGGCCAAAATGGATAATTAGAGGAAAACTGAAACTTAATTTAGTTATCTGCCTCCAAATCTAATTCCATTCCTAAGATGTGCGATGAATCACCAATAAAGAGTTTGATGACACTGAAGGGGTACTTTAAATTTGGAAAAGTGTGCTGTTTGTGGAATATGTTTGCTGAAAGGGTGCAATAACTGATACTCTCTCAAATATTATGCAGTTTTTCAAAAGTCAACTATTATAGGTATCTCTGGACATTTATCTTGGAATTCATACAGGTTGTATAAGATTTTGGCACCATCTATTATTCCACATACACGCAGTTCTCAATATTAAAATTGCAATCTCTTATGTTACTTTATTTTAACTTCCCAGCTTTAAAACCTTACATTAACCATATGAGTGTGTATTTTCTGTTTTGTAGGGGATGAAATTGAGTCCCATAAAGGTTAAGAAATTGGAACTAGAATCCATATCTTCACATTTTTCCTTCTAGTTTGATAAGTTGTAAGTTATTTCAGGACCATTTTTTTTTATCACAAAGGGCAAAAGGTGAAAAAAACACAAAACAAAACAAAGCAACTTTCCCATGTCAAGATATCTTTTCAGCTCTTCTTTACTTTTTCTCTGTCTTCATTTCCCCCCTCAGATTGTTGAGGAGTGAGAGTAGTCAAGGGATAGAAACCTCAGATTGGTTCAGTAACTCCTGAAGTTTCATGTTATATCACTAAGGAGTCATTTTTTTTCAAAGGATTGTTTAAGGTTAAATTGAAAATATTTTTTACTGCCATGACCTATGGCGATTCCTTTTTCACCAGGAAGGTTGTATTGTGGTCATTTGGAGGATATTCAATGAGTAATACTAACCACATGGATGCCTTGACATCAATAGTTTTGACCATCTTCTGACATTTGTCAAGACTCACTAAAATTATAAGTTTTCCCCACTGTTTTAGAATAATATTATATTACATGAGATTTGCATGCAGTTTTGAGAAACTCTGGTATATTCAAACAAAAAATAGATTAGGAAAATTATTGGCTATATCTGGAATACAAGGGAAATAAACACCACGTGTAATTTCTGAGGCTACTTGACCACCTAATAGCTATTTATGAGCAATGACTGAATGTGATGCCCAATAAGAAGCCATTGTAAGAAGATTTGATTTTGAAACTGTAGATCATAATCAAATAAAGGCAAAATAATATTAAAGAACATATAATTTGGTATGTATCATCAAATTGAGATCTAAGAATTTAATGTATGACAAAGAGGTAACTTTTATATTCTATGTGAAATATTTGTCCCTTTGGAGAATCAGAGATCTAAATTTATTATGCTATTAAACTTTTAAAATAATTAATTTTTATGTTAATGAGTGGTCACATTAGGTGAGAGAAAATAGTCCACTTTTGATATGATAATATTCTACATTATATTTTTCATTCTAATTTTCATATATTTGCCATGTGATATAGGTGTAGTATTTCTCTCTACTATCTCATCTCCTTGTGAGACAGAATCATAATTTTTTCCTAGACTTGATATAGATTAACATGTACATAACAGCTTATATGATTAAATGAAGAACATACTTGAAATTTTTCATAAAACCAAGTTGTATATGATGGCTACAATTATGTAAAACAAATATTTGAAAATAATCTTGACAAAAGGTTATTTTCTTAAATAACCAAAATGATATTTGATAGAAATATAATAAAATGATTTATCTGGAAGAGTTAGCAAATCTTTGGCTAATCCATTAAAGAATCACCTGAATTAATGCTAGCAATTTTGCCTTATTTAATTTTTTGATGTAGGCCGGGTGCGGTGGCTTACACCTGTAATCCTAGCACTCTGGGAGGCTGAGGCGGGTGGCTCGCTCAAGGTCAGGAGTTCAAAACCAGCCTGAGCAAGAGTGAGACCCCGTCTCTACTAAAAATAGAAAGAAATTAATTGACCAACTAAAAATATATAGAAAAAATTAGCCGGGCATGGTGGCGCATGCCTGTAGTCCCAGCTACTCGGGAGGCTGAGGCAGAAGGATCGCTTGAGCCGAGGAGTCTGAGGTTGCTGTGAGCGAGGCTGACGCCACGGCACGCTAGCCCGGGCAACAGCGTGAGACTCTGTCACAAAAAAAAAAAAAAAAAAAAAACAAAATTCAAATTTCTTATTGCCTTGGGGCAGAAGGGGCCTATGAAGGCCCCCATGGCAGCTGGGCGGCAGTTCCTGCAGCAGATCTGAGGTTCAAGGTGTTCGTCACATTGAGCAGCTGCTGCCTAATATTTT
>CAUYPO010057824.1:0-18090 GCA_963574435.1 Cheirogaleus major
CTATTCAGCTTTAAGAAACAATGGTGATATAGCACCTCTTGTATATTCCTGGATACAGCTGGAACCCATTCTACTAAGTGAAGTATCTCAAGAATGGAAAAACAAGCACCACATGTACTCACCAGCAAATTGGTATTAACGAATCAACACCCAAGTGGACATAAAGGAATAACATTTGTCGAGTGTCGGGCTGGTGGGAGGGGGGAGGAGAGGATGGGTATATACAAACACAACGAGTGAGATGTGCAACGTATGTGGGATGGTCATGCTTGAGGCTCTGCCTCGACGGGGGAGGGGGGCCATGGGCAATTTACATAACCGTAATATTTGTACCCCTATAATATGCTGAAATAAAAAAAAATGAGAATTCTATTTTATTTTCAAAGATACTATCTCCTCTGGCCAATTAATAAAGAATAGGGATATTTAGAATTAAACACATTATTAGAAGCTCTAATTATTAAAGCAAGCACTAAGTCTTGACTTCAGATGATTATTTCATAAAGAAATTAATAATCATATTATTTTCCCTGGTAAGTTATGTTATATGATATTTTATGTTAATTTATCAGAACATAAATTCATTCAATAATTATAATTCAATTTTATTTGTGAGATTTCATTAATAGCTTATTGAGAATTAAAACCATTTTCAAATATGATTAACATATAGAATGCTATCATTATTTTCACATAAGTTTTATATTTTATCATTTTTCAAATACAAAACTTAATCTATAAGAGAAGGTAGATTAATATTTTTTAAATAATATTTTTTGAATATCCAAGATAATTAGATTTATAAACATATACCAATGTAACCTTATTAAACATTGCAATAATGCAAATAAAAATTTTCATCACTTATATTTGATAGACATTGAAGAAAAATGGCAGATAATTATTTTTAAAATGAGAAAGCTATTTTAAAGTGAATGGTGAATGAAAAATACATTTTATGTTTTTATCTGTAAAGCAGACAGGGAATTAATATTCAGGCAGAGTTTAGAAATCACTGTCATTAATTAAATTGGCATAATTGGTGGTATAGCCATTTATGATGCATTCATAGTTTTCATAAATTAGAAATGTAATCCTATGAATAATGTAGCCATTATTCAATATTTCCCCACTTACTTTATTTTCATAAAATCTACTTTTTAAAAAATGAAGTGAATACTCTTATCTTTGACTTCATAATAAAGAGGAAAATTTGTTATTAGTAAAGTGCTATTGTGGAAATACATGATGCCTGATCACAAAATTTTAGGGACACATGAAGAAAATGATGATTAAAATGATGAATTAGCACTTAAACATTTTGCAATATAATAAACTTCATTTTGATCTCCAGATTAGAAGGTAATCTGATGTAGATAAAATCTCTACAAATTTAAATAACTTACTTTAAAATATTTTGAATGAATATCTGTATGTGCTATATTTTTCTAGTAGCTTAGATTCCAGCTTATTTTCTTAACACTTCATCACTTTTGCCAATCAAAATAAATTTGTTTAAATGCATTCACTGTATTTTACTATTACAATGTTTTACTTCAGTATTGTTTCTTATACAAATGTATCAATTCTGATACAATATCACTAGGAGATACTTTAAGACATTTTTCTCATTCTGATATATTTGCCTTTTAACAAAGTGAAGGACAAATGAGACATAACTGAAAATTGTGTTTTTCCTTAATCATCTCGTTTGGATACCCATAGATTTATTTTTTAGTTTCACAGATGAATCCCTATTGTCTCTTAGAGCCAGAATTAGGTGGTGGTATTGGAGTGGAGGCAAAAAAACCAAAGCCAGAAGATAAGTTCCAACATTGCACTCACATAAATTAGGTGCATTGGATTTGAGTATTCTAAATAATGGTCATATCAGGTCAGGGTGAGCATGACCCCAATTACACAACACAGAAGAAGAACATTTATAGCAGCGGTCCCAGACCTTTTTGGTACCAAAGATCGGTTTCATGGACGATAATTTTTCTATGGACTGTGGGTGGGAATGGTTTGGGGATGATTCAAGTGCATTACATTTATTGTGCAGTCAAACCTCTCTGCTAATGATAATCTGTATTGCAGCCACTCCCTGGTGCTACATCCCTGCCTCAGCTCTACCTCAGATCATCAGGCATTAGATTCTCATAAGGAGTGTGCAACCTACACCCCTTGCTTGTGCAGTTTACAGTAGGGTTCGGTCTCCTATTAGAGTCTAATGCTTCCGCTCATCTGACAGGAGGCGGAGCCTATGTAGTGATGTGAGCAATGGGGAGTGGCTGTAAAGACAGATGAAGCTTCATTTCTTCACCTGCTGCTCACATCCTGCTGTGCGGCTGGGTTTCTAACAGGCCAGAGACGTGTACCTGTGTGTGGCCAGGGTCTTGGGGACAGCAAAGCTACATGGAGCCTAAATACAGAAATTGAGTTGCAACCATTGTGTGACTAAAGAATGCACTGACAGTTGCTAACAGAAGGAGAAGTACGATGGAAAAGCACCATATCCAAAAAGTGTGTCCCCAACGTTTGATATGTTTTGTTGTTGAGTGTCTATCATATGTTCTTCCATGCCCTTTTTCATATACAGTTAACTTTATCAGTCTTTTGGCTAATTATTTCTTAGGTATGAGTCATAATTCTATAGACTTTTATCATTCTAAAAGATTCTCATGTTTTCTTCTATAACTTTTCCTAATTTAAGGTAAATTTGCATACTAAAGCAATCATTTATCTGAAATCAAGTATGGGAAAAGAAACAGAACTTGACAATATTGGCCATTAATTATGTTTAAAATGATTAGTCATACTAATTATTTAAGAATACTAACCAAAACAGAGTATAATCTTTCTGGCTGTCACAGAGCAAGTTTTCAATACCATCAAGGATGTTCTAAGAGTACAAATGGCTCTTGAAATCATTTGGAAATATTAATTAAAGATTCAAAAATATTCATGCAAAATTAAATATTAATTATTAAATAATCAGAAAAATATTTCTGATTTATGTCACCAGTTGTCACTACCAAAAGGTAATCATTACCAATGGCCAATTACCAAGTACCATTACCAATGGCCAATTACCAATGATGGAAAGATTGCATTAATTATCAAGTTCCATGCATGTATATGATAGTAACTATTAAAACGATGATTTAGAATATTATAGTTCATGCCAAGTAGTGGAGGAAAAGATAAAAAAACCTAGAGAGAGACTATTGTAGTGACATAATTTTATTATTTATGTTACTTATGTTATTATATTACATATTATTATATTATATATTATATTATATATTACATTATGTTATTTATGTTATCTTCCATGTATTTAGATACATGCACACATATACTAACATGTTAATACTAATGCAATAAAACATGAATAAAGTTTTAAAGTTATTTTTATTATTGATGAATAATGGGGTTATGTTTCCTATTAGTTATTCATAACAAAATCCACTCAATCTAATATAAGCAGAAAATTATTTTAATTCAGGGAACTGGGAGGCTTAGATTTATTGTAAGAGCTGTATGAGTAGACCATTTGTCTCAGAACAATAAGGTAAACTTGGTCTTTCAGGGGAACTCTGGTGTAGTCCAAGATTTCAAAGCTGAGTTATCAGGAAACATTGCCAGAAATGCTGGCTCCAAAAACACACTACTTTTTCTACAGTCCTTATGACCAAACTGTTGACTCAACTGTAACGTCCAAAAGGCTGGCTAATAAACTCTGAAATTCAGATCCAGTTCAGCTTCTGCAGTTCTTACAACACCATATATATGGCCTTTACCCAAACATATCCAGGTCTGTCTTTAAAACCTATTTCACATGTAACTACTCAGCAGAAGCTACGATCCATGCAAGATCTGAATTGTACTGAAGTTTGGGAAGACCAGTCTTCAACATTCCAGTCTCATGCACAGTAAGGTACATGAAAATGAGCCATTCATCAGTACCTACCACACAGATATTTTCAAATTGCTTCTTTCAGCTTTTATGCCCTCACCCAATAGTCTGTTTTGTTCTAAACCTAAATATTCTAATACTGCCATTGTCATTAACATCTACATATTACCTACATCATATACATTAATGGAAATACAAATTCTGTTTCTAATTTAGTAATCTCTTCTCAACATTTTTATTACTCTATTGATAATTTTCATTAAAGAGTATGCTGAAAACTTTGTGTTTATGAATTTCTGTATATTAAAATTATCTAGAGCTAAACAGTCAAGGACTATTTTCAGCTATTATTCTGAGGTTAGCTATATACTAGGCTTTGTTGCATGGGAACTTAAATCACTTCTTGTTTAGCTTTTACTAATTAGCATACACTATTGTATTTTATCTATCATTTTTTAAAAAGTGAAGAAATTGGCATTTTGTTCCAAGTGATTAACCTCAATTCTGGTGAAAATGAAATAGAAAGGCTATGTTTTTTAACTGAAATAATCCTGAATGAGAAAATTCAACCTTGAACCCAATTAGCACTTCAATTTTACACTTATATCACTTAGCAGTAATACTAATATTAGTACCATTACTATCAGTAGCTACATGAATTATACTAAGCACTTAAAATGCTATCTCTTATAACAAAAGCTGATGAGATAGATGATTTTCTTTATGAAGCAGTAGGTCCATAAAACATATATTTTAGACAAAGTCATAGATTAGTGAGCAGGAGCTGACTGTCACCAAATTTTTTGGGTCCTTTGTTAGTTGTCCATTGCTGTGTAACAAATTATAGAAAGTTGGTAGCTTAAACACTACACATTTATTATTTCACAATTTCTATGGTTTAGGAGTCTGGGCAAGGTTTAGATAGATCTTCTGCTTGGAATCTCACAGGGCTATAATCAAAATATCTGGTGGAATGCAGTGTTATCTGGAAGCTTGGCTGAAGAATTATCCACTTCCAGGTTCACTCAGGTTGTTGGTAGAATTTATTTCCTTCTCTGTGTAATACTGAGGGCCTCAGTTTATTGTTGGCTATCGGCTGGAAGCTGCCCTCAGATCCTTGCCAAGTGCATCATCAAACACGCTTCCCTACTTCTTTCAGGGAAGCTAAGAGAGAACTTCTAGAACCAGTCAACTAGGAATACAGAGTCTTATATGATGTAACATAATCACAATGTTGCTATGTCACTAACTTTGTCATATTTTATTTATTAGAGACAAGTCATAGATCCCACCTACACCTAAGAGCTGATGATGAAATGAGGTGGAGACTGGTTTATATTAATACAAAGGTGTAAACACCAGCAGGCAGAATTACAGAAGGCCACTCTACAATCTGTCTGCCACAGTCCACCCTCAATCTTCCAGCGATTCTTATCCCTGCCAAATGAAAAAAAAATACATTTACTATTTCCCCTCCTAAATCCCTAAAAATGTCATAATAATTTGATTATAGCATCTGCTCCAAAGCCAGGATCTAAAGCAAGTCTACATTTGAATAAAGTCCCTTAAGTATAGTTCCTCTTGATTTTGTCATCCGCCCCCTCCTACCTCATCCATGTAACATATAATGACGGTGCAGGCCCAAGATAATGACAGCTATAAACTTCTCATCCATAAGTAGGAAGTACAAAGTAGTAAGTGATCTAAAGCAGTTTTGAAATACCTGGGCAAATATTGGTATATCCTTGCTTAGGTGTCAATGCAGGGATTCATTGTTCATGACTCTCAGCTTCCTCAACTGGGTTCTGAGTTCTGTTCTCTGAGTTGTCCTTCCTTTTTCATAGATGAGAGCACATATTTTATTCCTTGTTAAAGATACAACATGTTTGGGCTTTCTGGAGTGTCTCTGGTTTATTTAGAAAACTTGTGAAGCACACCCTTAATCTTTTCAAAGGCCCCATTGTACGATTGAGTACTCTGACCTCTCAATCTTCTGGAAGTTTTAGAAAAAGTGTGGCTTGTTCTCTAGATCACATTTTTTTAAAAAACAGTACTTGGAAGCCATTTCTCAAGTTTAACATCTTTTGCTATGTTGGAATGCTAAAATTTTTCAAAATTATCAAGTACCATTTTCTTTTTGTTTAACAATGATTTTCTCAATATCGTCTCTTTCCTCTGGCATTTTACAGTAACCAGCAAAAAGAAATGAGTAGGTCTTCAAGGCTCTGCTTGAAGATCTCCTTAGTTATATATCCAAATTCATCACTTATAGTTCTGCTTTCCACATATCTCATGCTACAGTTTTGCTAAACTTTAGCAAACTCTTCTCTGAGATAACAAATATCTTTCTTCATGTAGTTTCCAATTTTACATTTCTTACATGCTTTTGAGTTCTCACTGTTAGCATCCTTAAAGTCCAGATTTCTGCTACTGGTCTATTCAAAACAATTTAGGATTTTTGTAGCATGTTCCTCAAAATTTCTCCAGTTTTTACCCACTGGCTTGTTCCAAAGCTACTTCTACTTTCTTAGGTATTTATTATAACAATAATAATATAACTAATATACTATAGATTAATATAACTTAAAAATGGCAGACAATGAGTCAAAATATTATAAAAAGTAATAGAAATGCATATATGAAAAATAGAACATCTCTTAAGTTACACAAAGTTGTAATCTCTAGTAAATAGTCTAATCATGTTGTTTAACATAAAAGATAACCATTTAATACTCAATTATTTAAATGAATCCCTCTGTTGCTAGATTTGATGTTGTTTACACTTAAATTTCAGTGCATTTTAAAAAGTAATTAATACACTATTTATAAAATTATCAAGTAACATATGTATTTATTACCCAAAACTTCATTTGTCTGTTTTCACAAGGGTAAAGACTAATTCAATATACAGGTTTCATTTGTCTTTCTCATAGGAATTATTTGTAATTGTCTTGCAAATTGATTTAATTAGCCTAGCTTTTCTTTATTCTCAGATCACTATATTTCAATCATTATAGGGTGAAAAACTCTTTGCTTTGGATTTAAAATTGATTTTACATTGAAGTGAAATTCTACATGCAAAATACTAAACTCCAGCAACAGCATTCCATATCCCCTAACATAACTCTAGGAGCAAGGGAAGGATAAGAAACTTGGAAAATATATAAGCCCAAGTGGAAAAATACATTTCAAAATGAAAAAATAAAAATTCATATTGTCTTTTTGATAGTGTCATTTTTTTACAATTTAAAAAAGTACTGATTAATTTTTAGAATCAAATATCACAATATTTTGAAATAAACTAAAAAGTAGTCTGATTTTTAGAAAACATTAGCATTTAGAGTTAGAAAATTATGTAGTGAACAAGGTCTGTACAATTTTTCTGAGGCTTTATAAGACAATTTATTTACTCAACTGAATTTTATCTCACTTTTAAATAAAAAATTCAATCCTAAGAATTATCTATCAATTTACAGAATATATTATCAAAAGATAATTATTTAAACCATATTAAATAGTAAGTATATTATTTCTCCTCCATGTTTTAAACAGTAATATTTACTAATTCTAGACTATTTGCTAAACAGATGATTTCATAGAATAAAATTTTTTAAATCACCTAAAATCTCCCCCAAATAGGTACTATTATCAATTACTTATATAATGTCTATAGCAGCATTGTCCAACAGAAATATAATGCATAACACATATGTAACTTTAAATTTTCTGATACAAAAAAGACAAATAGACACAAGTGAAATAAATTTTAATAACATTTTATTTTACTCAGTATTTACGAAATGTATAACATATATTATGATTAATTTCATATAACGACTTGGCTGGGCCAGTGTGCCCAGATATTGGTCAAACATCATGCTGGAGGTTTCTGTTAGGGTGTTTTTTGGGTGAACTTATTATTTAAATTGGTGAACTTTGGAGTAAAACAAACTGTTTTCCATAATGTGTGTGGGCCTTATCCAATCAGTAGTAGGCCTGAATAAAACAAACAAACAAACAAACAAACAAAAAACCCTTATTTCTCCTAGCAAGAAGGAATTCTTCTAGTAGATAGTCTTTGGACATGAATTGCACCGTTGGCTTTTCCCTGGATCTATAGCCTGCTGGCCCACCTTGCAGGTTTTGTACTTGCCAACCTCTGTAACTGTGTAAGCCAATTACTTAAAATCTCTCTCTCTCTCTCTCTCTCTCCACATACACATACAGATAATTCCTGATTTAGAATGGTTCAACTTGCAGTTTTTTGACTTTATGATTTTGTGAAACCATTACAATTTCAACGTATTTCAAATTTTGAGTTTTGATTTTTTTCCCTGGCTGATGTGAGATATCCAATATTTTATAAAATAGGCTTTGTGTTAGATGAGTTTGCCCACCTACAGGCTAATGTAAGAGTACTAAGTACATTTAAAGTAATCTAGGCTAAGCTATGATATTTGGTAGGTCAGGTGTATTAAGTACATTTTAGACTTATGATATTTTTAATTTATGATAGGTTTATTATGACATAATCCCATCACAAGTTATGGAGCATCCGTATGTGTGTATGTATGTGTGTGTTTGTGTGTGTGTATCCTCTTGGTTCTGTTCTCTGAAGAACCCTAACACAACATGTGATTAATATAAAATATTCAGTTATTTTTTATTTCTTTTTTTATACTAGTCATCAATATCTTGTGTGTGTTTAAGGCTTACAAGACATCCCAATTCAAAGTAGCCCATTTTAAGTGTCCAATAACCACATGGAACTAGTGGCTACCATAATGGAGGTACAGGACTGTGATATTTGAAACTTATCTTTTTTCTTTCTCTCTCTTTAATATAACTATTTCTTTACATTAGGATATTTTATAAAAACATTATTTTGATATCTACCTAGTACTCTATTCCATAATATGAATGTATCATAGATTATTTTATGAATTTTTATTATTCCTTAAATGTTTCTTACTTTTTAATTATACATATTTTTATAAGAATCTGTTATGTTCTAATATATTCCTCTTAGATTTATTACTTCAAGACAAAATTTTCATGTAATAATAGAATTGCTAGAAACAAGAGAATCAATATTTTGATGCTATTAATATATATTGAAAATGAACCTCAAAGGCCATGTTCCTGTACCTTTGCTAGGCAATGGATTCAAGAATGCTTTCAAATATCATATTTATTTACAGCAAATGTTCTAAAATGTAAGGGCTTCGGCCTAGTATAATTTTATTCGTATTTTTAACACTATGGGTTTGCAATTAAATTGTAACAGTTTAGCACTATTGCAAAACATTGCAATACTTATCTCAGACTTTGGTGCACATAAAAATAACCTGGGGTTTGTGTAAAATGCAAATTTCTGAGGTCAACCAACCAAAGACTCTAATGCAGTAGGAATAATGGATTCAAGAAACAGAAGGTATGATAAGCACTTGTATTAAGTGTAACAATGCTTTCTCAAAATATTATGTGGCAGTCAATTTTCATTTTTCAGTGTTATTAAATAATATTAGGTCGGCCATATCATTTGCTTTAGGGAGAAACAATGGTGTTTCTCATATTTTTCCAATCTTTCTGTTTTGGAAACTTAAACAGAACCTTCAGTCTTATTCTGAATAGTGGTGATGGTTCATACAAAATCAAAGATACTATGTAGATATACAGGATAATTAATTGAAACCTAAAGCTGAGTAATTATTTCAATTAATTGCCTTTCTATTCTTATCACTTTGAAAATTATTGATTTAAAAAAATTCTGAATATACTTTGTTTAGAATATATCAAAAATCAAAGTTTTCATATCATCAACAAGTTTTCTTGTGAGTTTTACATGATGAGACATATTATCCCATAGCCAAGAATACATACTTAATTAGCAATAGGTCTGAGAAATTAAGTCTGTGTTTCTCTATCTTTTTTCTATTATTTAATTTCAGAGTCATTTATTTATATTTGTTATTTCCAAGTTACTACTCTAAATGAAAAAAAGCATGAGTCGTATTTTCTAAAAATTGTATATAATTAATGATCTATTCCTCATATGATAAACTTTCAAGCAAAACTATCTTTTCTTATGATTCTTAGGATTTATTGAATGTTTCCTTTGTAGGCTTTTATCTGACTCTTCAAGTATCTTTAAGCTGAATAAAGAGTGTGGCTATTAAGTAACTTTTGTTTCTTCTCAATATCCCTCTACAGAGATGCATTTTAGGACCTGCCTGAAATGATGTAGAATCTCTCTCAATATCATTCTTGGTCAATCTTTTATCTGGAAAGCTTTTTATTAGATATTCTCGTTTTCGAGTCCCCCATGTATCATTCTTCTACTTTTATTATCTGTTCAATCACTTTTCCTATACCAATTAGTAAAACCTGAATGCTTTGTTTGATGGTTACTTTTTGAAAACAATGTTCTACACAGGGTAAGTGTCTCAACAAGACGTAGAAAGGAATCCAGATTATAAAAGCTTTACAGCAATTCTGACTGAAGAAAAGAGAAACTTAATTATTCTTTGAAAAGATTATTTTAAAACATGTGGTTGCAAACTATTGTGGATTCAGGCCAGCTAAGGAACTCTGGTCTCAGGTGATAATACAAACTGCATAACCTCTTAGCCACAGATGATTTCTCAAGCTCATAACACATAAAATATTTAAATACATGTAAAAAAAAGATTTTCTTGTTTCAAAATAGCTGCCTTTGTCGCTCCCTATGTCTAAAACTTCACAGTGTTTTGGGGTGTATTTAACTAGCAAAATATTAAAGTATTTGATTATCAATGATTTTTTTCCAACAGAAATAAGAGACTACAATAATTGGCACAACTCTTCAATTGGAGCCAGCCTACATATATTTATATTTGAATATGTAGAGGGAATAGTGGCAAAAGATGAATCTGAAAATATGTTTAAGATTATGCATATCATTCAATGACAAATAGGAAGTTAGTGCTGCTCAGCCCTCCTTACCCATTAGAACCTCTTTCGAAGGAAACACACATCTAGCAATTCTTTTTCACTTAATATTTGCAACCATCTTTAAAATAAACTTTTACTGCTATTTTTCATTTATAGTTTTAAATATAGTTATTGACTTTCTACTATATGTTACATAAGTATTTGGTATTTTTTACATACCTGCTTCAACCTACACAATACTTTAACTGCCGAATATATATGAATCACAAATTTAGACTAAGTGGATTTATCTACTGCTGAGCCAATCAGTGAATAACGATTAATTTCTTATTCTGTGATGCTCCTCCTAGACATAAGTATTCATTTGTTTCTATCGTTTTCTCTGTTCTTCTCAGTACTACTTCCAAAATTTTCAGAAAAAAACTTTAAACACTCTTCTAATTATTGTTTTTGACATAATTAGAGATAGCAAATCTCTCAGATCATTTGTTACTTCTTCATGAAGACATTCCACATGAAATTTTTTTTTGTCCCTTACCTGATCATATAACTATCAGGATGAATTATACTAACTTCTCTCCTGTTCTGTTTGTCTCTTTTATTTTTAGGTTTACCTCTTCCTTAGAAAGGGGCTTTTCTTCTGGTAGGTCATTGAGAAAGGGCTTCTGAAAGGCACATTTATTGCATTCTTACATGTCTAAAATGTCATAGGATTAATATTTAGGAGACAAGTTTTCCAAGTACAAAATTACAATTTGAAAATAATTGTCCTTACAGAATTTTGAAGATATTGATTCACTCTTTTCAACTGTTGAGAAGTCTGATCACATTAAGTACCTTAAACTTTGTATATGTTATATATTATCTAAAATTTTTCCTCTGGTAGAATTTGGATCTTTTGTCTGACAATGAAGCTTTGAAAATGTATTAAAAAGTGATTTGGTGTGCTTTCCTCACCTCCACCAGTTTTTTTGTGCAAAAGTTAGATATTTTTTATTTTTTTTAAACAATGTATTTTATTTCTGGGAAATATTTTTGTATTATTTATTTGAAAAAGCCTTAACTCCAACTATTATAGATTTTACTTTTTGGAATATCAAGTAGACATACAATGAAATTCTAACAGAATTTAAGTATTAAAAATATCTTTTTTTCATTTTCTATTTTTTTATGATTTTTAAATATTAACATTTACGATTGCATCCCACAATTACAAGTGGTTAATGCAGAGATAAAGGACCAACAACTAATATTTGTAACCACTGTCCCTCATATAAAATATATCCAAGAAAACACATTACATTTAATTTTCAAAAGTTTAGTATTTACATTAAAATTGATTTCCACAGAATAAAAACATGGGCAATATTTATTCATAGAAAACCTGAAAATTGATCATGGAGACAGTGTGCCATTACCTTTTCAATATGGATGGAATTCACAACTGCAGGAGGTATTTAGTTACTGTCTTCCAAGCATAACACAAGACAGAGGTGAGATATGAAGTGCTAGAAAGTTATAGGAAAGCAGGTAACAAGTTTCTTTCTTGGTTACATGATATAATTTTTTTAAGTATTTGTGATAATGATATGCAGGAATAAAAGAAAATGGTATGCCCTCTGTTTACATAATTTCTCGGGTAATTATGAAATTGGGAAGAAAACAAACTATTAGATAAGTATGTATCTATGGAAATAAAAATATACAAATGACATATCCATTCATCTCAAAGTTGTAGAAAATCAAATATTTCATATAGGCACAGAAAAAATATGCTCGTGTTTATAAAAATCAATATGTCTATGTTACGATGTTATTTGTATTGCTTTGTCTTTTTATTTTAGAAGTTAATTGCTAAGGATTATATAAATTATAAATCAGAGGGAAGAAAACCAGATGATTAAGATATAATTGACATTTTAGAATAAAAAACATTCTGCGACAATCAGAAAATCTAAAATGACTTTTCCTTGTAATGTTATAAAGGACATTATATGGTATTTTCTTTAAGCACTGAGTAAGTTACAGCTGAGCAACCAAAGTTATATTAAGTGTCTAATAATGATGATTCATATTTGTTTTTGATATACATATTTGTTTCTAAATTAAAATTTCTTACACAAGTAGAGCAGGAACATATTTAGGAGATGTAAAGTGTACTTATTAATGAAATGTATCCATTATTAGATGAATAATCAAAATGATATTAACTTTCACAAAGTCATGGTCTAGTTTTTCTTCATTGCTCTCTCCAATGTCTAAAACATTTCCTGACATGGAATACAAAATACATTTTGTGAAACAAATTAAATTCTCGATATTTTATGTGTATGCATTTTCTTCATTATTTGCAAATCTATCTTACACGTAAGAACTTACGCAAAACTTATTTTAAATGAATCAAGTTAGTACTGTCAAAATGTTAATTAACTGTCTTAGGTAGAACCTCAAGTTTTACATTGCTATTTATTAGCTGTATTTATCAGAATTTGCACATGATCTGAATCCACATACTTTCCTGAGATATTGTCCCAGTAGTTCTTCATGAAGCATCTGGAATGAAGCTGATCTTATCTCCCCAGGGACTTATATTACTACTTCTTCAACTTCAGTAGCAAGATATTATTTATTGTAAACATTTTTGTATCACTTGATTTACAGTTTCTGAGGAAAAAATAGGAAAAAGTGTTCAGCCAAGAAAAAACTTGAGATATCTTAAGTTAGATTTTTAAACATTATTATTGAGGCAAATCATCCAAAATTAAACTACACATATTGAATAGTAAGATATAAATAGGTAGATAGACAGATGTACATGTAGACATATCCATAAAAATATCAATATAACCAAACCAAATACCACATATATGATCCCACCAAAATTTTATTTCCTCTCTTCCTTCTCACTTCTTCATTCACAAACAGCCATTGATCTGCTTTCTGTCATTAATATATTGGTTTGTATTTTTTAGACTTTTATCAAAGTAGAATAATACAGCATTCATTCTCTATTGTCTGTTCAATACTTAAAGTCCACTAATGTCTTGTTTACTAGGCTTTTTAAATTTCTTTTTACCCTGGATTTTCCTTCTCCTATTATTACTAAACTTTAGTATTTGTCATCTTTACTTGAAATTGTGAATAGAAAATCAAGCAGGAAAATAAAGTGTATAATTTCATAGATGATTTATAAGATTTGAAGTAGAAGTAGAGACATAATTAGAAAAAAAGAGAAAAGATAGTGTAAATATACTACTTGTTGTAGAGACAGTTGCCAATCTTTATTATATTGATGAGATGTTAGAGTACATGTTGAAGGAAAATTTTCTTTATTATAAAATAAATTTATACAGATTTCTGCTTTTTAATAAGCCTGAGGTATGATATACATATTCATCAGAGAACCACTAGAGAGTATCTGTTGAAATTTCTGCAGTTAAGATTCATTGACTCCACAATTTACTAGTTTCTGTATGTCCTAATGAATCAAGAAAACCTCAGGAGATTTCTGGAATGTTGATCAACACAGCACTTACACTTTACGGTTTTAAATTCTTCTATGTGTGCCTTTCATAAACAAATGCATAGACTTTGTAAATGAAGATCCAGTCGTGCTTGCACACACAACATGCACACACATACACACACACGTATACCATATATTCATTACCCTTTAGGTTTAGGGACAAGTTCAAAGTATTTATGTCAAAGATAGAAACACTATTTGATTAACATCACCTGGTAGGTGACAAGGTCCTGATCAAGACAGAGCACTTGATTATGGGAAATAAAGTGACCATGCAGCCAGAGTACATGTCCAAAGATTAGTGATGCACATCAACAGATTTTAAGGGCCCACCAATATTCTAATATATGATAGAAGTAGTAGATCCAGGATTAATTTAATTATAAGCAAAGAAAGAGGGCAAATGTAACATGCATGAACAAATGACAGGGGATTGGTATTTCCACTACTCATACTTTAACCTGTTACTGTTTTATTGATACTGACAGAAGACACAAGACTCCTGACACAGAGATACAGGACCTTATTATTCACAACATTGAATAATAGCATGCATTAGCACAACAAGTAGCATGAGATTCATGTTAGTATTTATACCTCTTATTTCCCCAAGTCCTAGACAGAAGGTAGTGGATGCATACTGTGCTTACTGTGTAGCAGCACAGCTGAGAAACACTGACTTTGAGGAATGCACCTCTTTTAAAGAAAGGCTGGTCTTTGTTCAGGGAGAAACATCATCTCAACCTTCAAGAACTTTTTGTTGCAAACACAACTGTAAGAAATGACACAAGTATAGAGGAGTCATGGCCTCACATTCTTGACATACCTAGAAGGACATATCAGTGCATGAGACCTGTGGAAGATTATCTCTCCCTAAACAGATTGTCTTGTACACCACGTCATCCACCACAGTTTTAACAGTAGTTCTCCCTCAGCTCACACTATGGCCACATGGGGTAGTTCTTTATGACCAGTTGATAGAGCAGGGGAAAAGATGAGTTTGGTTATATTTGAGTTGGCTTGTCTTTTGGATACACATAAAAAAATAGAATGCCATTGCACAACAGCTTAATTCATTTGTACACCTGAAAAAGCAGTGAGAAAAATCCTCCTAATGGACACAGTTCCAAGTAGTGCATGCAGTCATCCTGTTTGTGCATGAAGACAAGTGACCTGTTGTAAAACTATACATTGATTTATGGTCAGTGGTGAATAGCTTGACCTATTGATCAGTGGCCTGAAAGGAGAAAAATGGAAAGTTTGGTTCTTATGAGATCTAAGGAGGAAACATACAGATAGCCATACAAAAGAGTGTACAAAATCTTTGTATCACACATTAACATCTATTATAAAATATTCAACACAAAAGACACCCAAGGAAATGTAATGACTTGGCTAGTCGATGTTAGGCAGTTCTGTCACCAGCACCCCCCAGCACTGGCACACTGTGCTCATAAACAGAGTAGCCACAGTGGCAAGGTTTGAGAAAATTTATGGTTGCAAAAGCATGGACCCTCATTCAAAGGCTACTGGGACTGCATAATGTCCCACTTTCCTTCAACAAGGACAAATGGTGTGCATCAATACCATCTCCCAGAAAGTTCTAGGAGCCACTTGGTGACAAGTTATTTATATTGATTCTTTCAGAGTGGAAGGGATAATGATTTATCTTGACTGTGAATGACACATATTTGTCATGTCAGTTTTCTTTTCTGCCTACAGTGCCTCAGATAGCTCCACTCTCTGAAGGCTTGCACAGTGTTTGCTTCTGTAGCATGGTATCCCATATAAAATAGCAATAAATTAAAAAAAAAACAATTTATGGGAAAAGATTTGCTTCATGGGGCACATGATGAGGGGATCAACTGATTTTATAATATCACATACAACCCAGAAACTGTTAGAACCTGTTAGAAATGTGGAATGAGCTTTTGAAGTAAAGTTAATAGACTAGCTTGTAGATAGAACCCAATTAAGTTGGGATGTCTTCCTTAAGTATGCTTTGTTCACCTTAAATGAATGATGTTTACATAGAGTTTTGCCACTGATAATTCTGTTGGATGAGTCCAGGAAATTTAGTTCAATTAGGAGTGGCCTAGTTTTCCACAATTCCAGAGACCCAGTGGAGAATATGTGTTTCATGTTCCCATAACTCAGGGCTCCAAAGGCTTAGTATTCCTAATTATCAGAGTAATAACACTTTTACTAGGAAATATACTTCTAGCCACTGGACTTTGAGTTATTGCTAGTAACTAGTCATTCTGGAAACCTCTTGCCAAAAATGAGCAGTCAAGGAACAGAGTCATCTTCCTGATCAGTAATTCTGACTTTCAGAAAATAGTAGAGCTTCTCTTATGTACTGGGGACAGGGGACAATACACTCGACACACAGTTGATCCACTGAGGCATCTCTTGATGCTGACTTACCCAATTTTGATGTAAAAATGGACAAATCTATCAGCCTTAGCCTGAGAAGGCCATCATGACCAGGGATTTAAACATTGCAAGGATAGGCCAATAAAGTGAATTCTGTAGAGCTACTTGGTCTCAAAGATGTGCTTGGGATATAAATGAGCCAAATATGGTTTCTGTGTCCTGTCCCTTAAATTGTGCATTGCTTCACTATAGGCTGAGACTCATTAGCTCAAATGCCCACTGGTGCAGAATCAATTTTTACACATACAGTGATTTTTAAAATAGCCCAAATATGCAGACTTTTAGCCATCCAGAACCTATTGCTTTGTATATCCCAGGAAAGCTCACACAGTAGGAATTACCCATTGATAAGATAGGGTCTTCTATAATAATTATAAGGCCCCAGCCTGATGGTGTCCTTCAGAGCTCCCGCAGACCTGCTGTTGAGCACTGTGCTGATGGGTGACACCTAGATATATACTCCTCTTGTCCCCCTCTCCCCGGGAGTTCCCTTGCTCTCCTCCCCTTCTGGAAAGTGGCCTCCATGATACAAACCTGTGGACTGTTTAATGCTGGGACGAACTTCCCTTCTCATGCAAGCACTGCCTAAAAGTTCATTTTGTGTCATGGCCTCTCAGGGTCTTATCTTTTTCCTTTATTAGCACCAAGAACCCTTAAACTGGAACCCCATTCAGTGCTAAACTTCAAGAAAAAGGAGGACCAGCTCAGAAGATAGAGCCTTGTGCTAAGAGGGTGGGAGCACCACTGTTGGACCACAGGGCAGAAAGTCAAGCCACAGAGGATTATTCTCAGGCTTTGAAAAGTAAAAGAACTTGCTTAATTTCTAACTTGCTCAAATCTTGCGAATTCTTTATTTCTTCGTATTTCTCTTTTTGGAATAGAAATGTCTATCCCTTTCCTATCCCAACATTGTATTTTCAAGTAGATAATTTGTTTTCTGATTTCACAAGTCTACAAATGGAGAGAATTTTTTTCCCCATGGTATATCATATCCAGAAAATCACCCATACTGAACTTAGGTGGTTTAAATAATAAGATTTGGGACTTTTGTGAGTTGATGATATTTAAATGAGATTTTGAAGTTAGAGTTGATGCTGGAATTGGTTATGATTTTTAGGAATTGTAGGATAGGGTGAATATATTTCACATGTGGAGATAATGTGAATTTGGAATGGCAGAGAGCAGATTGCAGTGGTTTGAATAGCATCCTCCCAAATTTCACATCTACCTAGAACCTCAGAATTATGCTACCCAATCCAAAGAATGCCAGGAGCCA